>JBAIZL010000005.1:111702206-111744706 GCA_036971475.1 Prosapia bicincta
CTGAGTTAAACTAATGAATGACTGTGTTATTGAGCTATGAACTAGTTCGTCTAGCTGGTCTATATATATGAGTGTGTGTGTGTGTGTGTGTGTGTGTGTGTGTGTAAGAGTATTCTAAAGTAGGATGAGTGCCTTACCATTCACGTAATGGTAACCCCTCACCCGGTACTGACGCATCGATTTCAACCCTCAACATTTTCAGAGGTTGGATTTTAAATGTAGTAAATATTTCCTTTGCACATGTAAATAAAAATACGATTATATTTCGATTTGATGTCAGGAGAACAGATCCTTCAGAAAATCCGATGCCAGATACATAGATGACCTACTTATCAATGCAATCGGATTTTCTAAGTTGAAGGTCAAGGGAAAAATCATTTTGATTAGGAAAAACTGTATGAATACAAACTCACCTTAATTTCTAACAGGGGGATGTCCCTCTAGTCTTGGGTAAGTTTGACACTTAGGTAAGGCCACCCGGGAGAGGATGAAAGTCTGCTTGCACTACCTGGATCGAACTAACCGGACAGGATATAGAGGTATGGAGACCTGATCCTTCGGAGGGTTCTACTGCTCCCGAGTAGCTTTGGTAAAGCGGTCTAACCGCTGTCACTGGAGGAGTTCGATTTTTTCAAGTGGCGGATAGGTAACCGGTCTAAGCTTTACAGCAAGGTCGAAAGACTCTTGCATACTAGTACCATGACCCGTAGCCCCTCGTCCAAGGACTGACATTGGTTATCCGGGACGGGACTCACGAGTTTGACGTTATATTCATGGGGGTAGACTTTTAATAGTTGTACAAAGAATTCCCGAGCGGGCGGATCTGTGCGTTTTGGCAGTGGTCGAGCAGAGAAGCTGGTATCCTTTCCACTTTCTACTTTCACCATCATTTTTGTTCCAATCGTTTCACCCCTCACAGATACCGCTTGACGCATCTGTTTCTGTTGAAATAGGTCCCGGAGTTGCTGACGGAGATGAGACTGATCACCTCTAATTCCCAAACAAGTGTGTAAATACAAGAACAGTAAGAAGACTACGAAATGCGTTGGAAGGTAACCTGAGCAACAAGGATTGAAGTAAGGTTTGTTAACTAAAGGTTGCTTAAACTTGTATAGTGGGGGGGATAAACAGGTTAAAATAAGGCGTATGATGAGTTTCTAAATTTATAACAATAAGGAAAATGTAGCATCTTTTAATAAATCACTTACACTCTATGACTTCAATTAGAAAGGTATATTACAGACACTCATACTACTTTAGAATACTCTTACACACACACTTATATACACACACACACTCATATATATATATATATATATATATATATATATATATATATATATATATATATATATACATATAATGAAAAATGTTTATACGTCGAAATGTTAACTTTAATATAGCGAACTCAC
Source organism: Prosapia bicincta (assembly GCA_036971475.1). NCBI lineage: Eukaryota > Metazoa > Arthropoda > Insecta > Hemiptera > Cercopidae > Prosapia > Prosapia bicincta. The sequence continues at coordinate 111,703,619 of JBAIZL010000005.1, forward strand.
ACACTAGTATAAGTGATACCCCTTTTTTAAATAATGAAGTTACGCCTATTCAGAAATATATTTCAATGGGTGTAAATGCAAACCGTAAGTGGTGGCTTCTTTTCATGTTAACTAATGCATTTATTAGTAATTCAATTTTAAGTTTAAGACAAAGGATTTAATGTGTAGACCCATAGATATCAGCTATTAAGTCACTCTATTCTTTACAAAAGTACATGGTTTTTGTGTAATATTCGGTTGAAGTGATTTTCTTTTCATTAAACAGAACGCACCCCTCGTCTCGTTTCAACACAAAGTGGTATTGAGTTACACAAAGCATTTGGAGCTAGTTATATAATGCAATGCATAGGCACGGACGCTACTCTGTTCACTTGGAAATGCTTTGTATCTGTGTAGTCGCGTCCTTTATAGCAAAACTAATTAGGTTCTGTGCCCTCAAAACTTTACAAGACCCCATTGCCCTTTATAGACTTCTAGGTTGAACAAAAAAGTGACTTTTCCATACCTATATGTTACTAATATTCTGCAATTCCTTGTAGTAACCTTGGTTAATGAGCTGCACAATATGTTCTGATATTTTTGTAACGATTGTTTGATCTTATTTTTGAGCCTACGTCACATCAAGTCGTGACCTTATAATTCTTAAGGGTGAATAAAATAAAAACAATGAAAGGACAATCGATCATAATATAACGTTGCGTATCAAAAAGTTTGCGTAGTATTTAGAAGCTACTTTTCACCAACTATTTCCAATATTTGTTAATCTCGATATCACATTAGAATGTTATCGCCAATATTTCGCCCTAGTAATAGTAGCTGAACAAAATGTCGATAAAATGTCGGAACTAATGACTGCTGGAGTAAGAGTTACTAGATCTGAAAATATGTCGTCGCCAAGTACTATTTATTTGAAATTAGTATACCTATGTTAGTTAATAAAAGTACATGACCCTTTCAACAAGATATCAAGTTAAAACCAGTACTCGTTCTGTCGTGATAAATCGCCCGGCGGATTCACATGTTCACATGTAAATTGAACATCACAACAGTGGCCACGCTCTGGGTAATAGTGTGAGTTGTTATGCGTTTCTGTGAATCTGCCCGGCTACAGGCTTAGTGCATTTTAATACGTCAACCCTCTCTCTTATTGGTTCTTGCCCTTGAACCAGGGAACATTCCGCGGACAGGAGTCAGAAGGAAATGATCTGTGTAGTGAGCATTCCAAACTACACTTTTAGTATACGATAATACAGTCTCAATAAACTTTTTGTTTAATAATTTTACGTATACAAAATTAACACTAATACTCTCGTATTTATTACATTAGGCTTACATTGTTTAAGATATTAAAAAACTATTGGCTAAATAGTTATTGACACAAAAAGAAAATTGGGTGATAAATTCTGCAATATAGCCTCATTCTGCAGTTGCTTATTTTGCCATTCCTGTTCTTTATGGAACTCTTTTGCAGCCTTATATCAAGGGCCTTGATTTCGTAGGCACATTATTCAGGATTCGCATGGCCGTTAATAATGATAAGGTTATCTCAATGTAGATGTTGTTTTTATAGGATATTGGTCTCTAGGTCCTTAGGTGGTATACAAATTTATCCTATTTATTAGCAAATGTACAAGTTGACCACCATCTGTTTGGGAAGCGCCACCCGTTCCCTTTGGATTCCATGGTCTACGATACTATGATACATTTCTTACTTAGCTTTAGTTATTTATCAACATTTTCTCCTTTTCAACTAAATCAAGATTTTCTCTATTCAAATGTATCTACGCGTGGAGAAACGCCCTTTCCAGAAATTCAATGTGTGGAGCCTTTCAGGAAACAGTTCGCAACTGTTACATTGCACTTTTGAGATACGTTTAAAGAACTTTTAGTTTCATATATGTAATACAGTAAAGCGATAATTGGAAGAAATCTATTTTTTTAAATAAATCATAGATTGCCTCTGCATTCTATTTTAAGGATATTGATTTATTTTACGTTTTTAAATATAATAATTACAATTAAGTATGAGCCTATTTATAATTAACTAATTCTTACTGGCTTCGAAATGAACTAAATAATACTAAATAGTTTACGTAACTAAATGCCCATTGATACACGTATCTAGTAGGTTACTACAGTTTCACTACACCAGGAAACTTCTACATATCCTTCCAAGAATCGTGGAAATATGATAATGTAGTTTTTTTAGGGATTAATAATAATGATTCGAAGATGTCAACAGTGGAATTTAAACATACTAAAATGTTTGTGTTTTAATATAACACAAACAAACTCAGATTGTACATCAACTAACATTTTTAAAAGAAACAATATTTTCCTGACAATATTCACATAGACACTAATATATAGTAACTAACTCTAAGAATATTTACTACGTTTGCACCACTCTAGTCCTGTTATTACTTGAACCTTTAACCTAATTCTTTGTAAGACCGCAATAAATTTCATCGAAGAACATAGCAATAAATGCTAAGACGATTACAAACCATTTTATCAAATTAAAAGACTGAAGTCTTGTTGCTAATAGGATAAAGTTACATAAGATACTACTTTGGTTGAAGATCTCTTTAAATATATAATGTAAACTAATTCTATCTCATTAGCTCCGATTTTTTAATATTTGTGTTGTTAGTTTGCAAACGTTTGTTATCTTATCAAAAACCGAAACCAATTTGTATTTTCCATGGAGAAATTATACTTTGTAATTTTTTTCTTTAAATTAGATAGTAAAAGTTGACTTTCCTTATTAGAACTACATTTCAAAGATCTCTGAGACACGTAATCCTCAGTACATAATTAGTAACGGTAACAAGAGGAACAATGTAATTTTAGTATCGGAACCGTAACATTTACTGTTGAAAAAAACATTCCTAATTAAAATATCTTTAGATCTAAAATCTCTGTTCTTCATTTACTAGAACATTAAGCAGGGAGAGGAAGGACGCGCTAAAGAACCTTAAGTGTAGAAAAATCGGGGTAAATCTTCCTTAGGCCGAAAAATGGTGTGGTCTTCATTCGCGAAATTTTAAAAAATCAATTCATTTGTTTCAAAAATCTCGTGAAGAGGTTTACGTTAAGGGAAGTTAAATATACATACATGGAATTTCAGATGATGTTTCAATTGTTATACATTTTGAAAACAAAAACTCGATTACAAAGGTTTCTCGTAAAAGAATGTTTAGGTTAAATTTTTTTAAAGCTCACATAATGTAATTACAAAGACATGAAGGCTAGTGATAATTCTGATATTGATGGTTTTCGTAATTCTTGGAGTAGTGCATTGTTATTAGTTAGTGTTTCTAAAATCTTTAGAAACCATTAAAAAAATTAATTGATTGGTTATAGATTGATTAATAATTAATTATTTGGTAACTAATTGGTTGCCTCTATCAAACCTGAAAGTAAAATTACATTGCTTATACATACACATATAAAATGCAAGTATACTCACAACAATAATTTAAACTTAAAAAACTCAATGGAATTATATTTAAAAAGAGTAATAAAATCACTCAACAAAAAGATGAAATTCATAAATTCGTCTAAAATATAAATAAAGATCATAACAAAAATAAAAGAACAACAATATACACAATTAAATACATAAACAAATACCAAAATTAATCATAAAACCACAAAATGTTCAACCATTCAAGCTAACACTAACCCTTCTTAAAAGTTTTTAATTTATAGAACAATATACATACAACATATCTTATCGAAATTATTTTTAACATTGATACAATTCTTTTGTAAGTTATTAAGGACAACTTCAGAATAAGTCCCCTTCTTCCACTTGTACCCATTATGCAGTACAATAAAATTTTAGTTTTATTGATTAAAGGTCATAATAATAATAAAGTGTCTACATTATTATTTTAAAGTAATAATAATAGTAATATATAGAGCGCTAGCTAAAGTCTTTAACATTTTAAATGGTAAGGCTTTGTAAAACATATATTTTATAAAGCAACAAACATATTAGTTGTACTGAATTTCAGGAAACTGTGTAACCGTTAGCGTTAAACCAACTAGACAAACTCTGAGGCTAGATAAATTAATTACCAAACCGCCGAGGGTAACCACATGACCATAAATATGTGTGCTGCTAGTTTACAGGCATCATTATGAACTGTCGGTCAGTAGGAAAACTCTGGCTCTATTCTAATTATTTTCTATTCCATTTCCCTTAAGGAATTCATTGGTTACATAACGGTTTACATCGTTCCATATCGCGTTTCGACATATTTACAGTAAATAATTTCATAACCTGTTTTATTATTTGATAAAAAAGTATTTCCCCCGCAACAATGAGCGTTCTGTTTAGGACGGCCGTTTTCGAATTTCTCTGTATCTTCCAGAGCAATATTTTCTATCCGGAAAACTCTTGGTTTTCTATTTCAGTAAGACATGTTATTTTAAAATCTCATCTCTAAAAATTGATTTAGACGTTTTAAATACGATTTCGTCTACGGGACTTCAGTTACTGACATGTAGGAGAATCTATTAGGTAAATAAATGTGTCTAGATATTTCAAACCCTTTCATAATATAAACTGGCTAAATAATTTCAAACGAGTGTCTAATGGTATACAACCTCACAAGCTGTACACAGTCTAGCTATCTACAAGTTCCATATTGGTGTACAGAATAACTTCGTATATATAAGTTTACAAATGGTATACAGAATAATTTTTTTCAAGGTTTTTAAATGAACACATCCTAATTGTATACAAGTTCGCCAAGTACATGTTGTATGAGTACGTATATGTATGCAGAAGGGCATATATTTAAATGACAATTTTGCAATATTTCAGGATAATGAGTTTCATGAGTAGAAGTTAAGGTAAACAAACAAATTAACGAGATTTAATAATATGTTTTCTACTTCCTATACAAAGGGACCAATATGTACTTACCTCAAGGGACCAATATGTACTTACCTTCCTTAGCCCACGTATAACAAAGGGGTTTAACTGACAGACACATTTTAAAGCTCTCTGTAGATGCTAGTTTTATTTCAAGGCCACTCCTATGGACATAGCAGAGAGGTTTATTCAAGGAAGTATGAAGTCCCTAATTGAATACTATCGATAATAAAAATAACACTGCTTGAGGTAATTGAGCAACTTTGTAAGTATCACAGTTGGTCCTCAGCCCTTTAAAAATGTGGTGAGTGGGTGGGTAAAATACCTACCGGAAAAAGGATCTCTGCTCAAAGAATCAATATGAACCATTGAAATCGGATATCGTGATGAATTCAATATTAAGGAATAAAAATATGCTGAGAGAGACGAAAATCAGAATTTACAATGGAGTTGTAGGACCAATAATGATATTTGCTGCCTAAGCAAGACTAGACACTGCAAGGACAATAACAAAAACCGAATATCTTTAAAAGAATTGATTATAAACGTTTGAGGACAGAGAAAGAAAAACAGTCATACGACAAAGATAGAAAATTCAACACATTTATTTATGGGTGGTAAAATAAAGACATGAGTGGGACGAAAATAAAAAGAGAATGTCTGAGGATATAGGAGTCAAAAGAGATGACAGTTTACAATAAGAAAACTATGAGACGACGACTACTTACTAGAATCAAATTAAAAACAGACAGATTATAATAAAAAAACAACAATAAAAAGACCCATGAAGGCGAGAATGTGAACATGAGTCCACATAAAAATAAAACTACAATAACAATTATTATGAAATAAACATTAACGGATTTACTAGCTACAAAGGCATCATTAACTTTATTTAGTGCTAAACTAGGTTTGCATGGCATAGAAATCGGAAACGGGCAAAGCAGTAATAAGACAACTGTTTACCCGTTATCGTATAAAATACTTGGAAGAAGCACGAGATAAGAAAATGTTACGGAGAGAGGCGACGACCGAGAGAAGGGGAAGTAGGACGGAAGAGACGGGAGGTAGAGCTGGGTGATTTGATTCATCGTCATATTACCAATGCAGAAACATTTCTCCGGCTGATATTTATTTCAAGCACCAACCTAAAGTACTTATTTGCCCAATAACTAATTTTATTAAACCGTCAGACTGTGAAAAATATGTCAGCTTCTGCATAATATTTAGAGTAAATATGTAACTAGGCTACTAAACATTTTACTTGTCATCACTTCGTTAGGTTAGAGTTTATATGAACAGAATTACAGTTCATAGCCGTTAGAAAAAAGTCAGGAACGAAATCAGTCATTAGGAACGAAATACAAAGATTAATTTTAAAACGAATAAGAATGATGTAAGTAATGTTTTTAAAATATTATATTATTTTATAAAAGTTTAGTTTAGGTAATGTTTTATATTATTTGTCAATATTGGATGTGTTTTAAACTAAATATTTGCCCTAAATAATATTAAGAATTACATTTTATAGCCTGGGTATGGATTCCTAGAGGCCCCATAGAACGCTCTTACATGTGCCATGCAATAGCCTTCACCAGGGTTCAACCTGTTAATACCTTTCTATTGTACTCTAGACTTGGATAAGGAACTTCTCTAGACCGATTCAGTTTTTTCTCGGCCGAGTAATATGTCCATCCAAGTCGGCGAACAGACTCTGTTCAATTTCAGTTTCAAACTTTTCACGCAAATATGCCTTACAACAGCAGCACTTATCTTAGTTTAAAGAGTAGAAATGCATTTATTCCAGCCAACCCTTATCTTACTAAATATGTATAATCTAATTGTTGCACATATTGTTTAGTCTACATAAAGCTGTCCACAAGGGATGAAGAATGCTAAAAAAATGTTGCAATATTATATAAGTTTAATTCTCAATAGTTTTAAAATTGTGCAATACTTTAAACATAATTAAGTTCATACATCTATAATTAGGGCAAGACAGTCCAGAGGTCACAAACTTGACGACCAAGTCGATAGGAATGAAAATTCTTCTAAAAGCTCTTTCGATAGAGACCAGGCATTAGTTTAGTAGTCAAGATCTCTACACTGAAGCAAACACCCACCTTTTTTTTGTAATGGGAATGACTGTTATTATTTTAAATGTCTGAAGTTATGATCCTAATATTTTTAAGCACAATTATTTTAAACTATGTGTTTTCTATTAAAATATTTTATGCCTAAATGCAAGATAAATTAAAATATGTTATTTAATACCTCAGTTGGAAAAAACATAGTTAATTCAACCATAAATACAATTACCAATTGATTGAAAAAATTTTATGATTTACGTTACAGCTAAGTGTTCTACTAAGTGTTATGTTTGTATAGTTGCTGAGACAAGAAACAATAAAGTGCTCAATAGTTTAATTATGATTAATAAACCTATTAATGTAAACCTATTAATGTAGACCTATTAATGTAAACCTATTAATGTAGACCTATTAATGTAAACCTATTAATGTAAACCTATTAATGTAAACCTATTAATGTAAACCTATTAATGTATACCTATTTCCAAAGATTTACAGCTAGAATTATAGCCAAAGCCTGTAAGTATTTGTACACTGGATTTATAATTATTTACTTATTAGTTTTCGAGGTTTTCAGAATAAGATAAACGGAAGTGAGACGTGTGTACAATTGTTTTTGCAAAGCAGGAATTGTACTTCCTTTCTCAGTATTAGTATTAATAATTACTTATTAATGATATTGTTATTTTAAAAACATTACCATTTTAAAGGTATGGAAAAAAATAATAAAAACATTACATTTATAATAGTAACAAAAGGAATTAAAACATGATAATTTGTTCACTACGCTAATATAAGGGAATTCAGAACCTCACAACTTCACTCTTGTTTAAAAAATATTCTGAAACAAATAATTACCAAATTCACAAAAACCTTTCTGTATCTGAATTCATATTACTGTGCACAATTGGTTTACTTATTATTCATAATAAGGATTAACCTTTTGGAGTGATAAAATGCAAAACGTTTCTTTTGCAAAATGTAAACTTTCATTTTTGTTGCGCTATACAAACAAAAATTCCACCCGGTTTCAATCTAGGCACGGAATTTTAATCTTATCTGTAGGAAACAATTTCGCAGGTGCTTGAAGCAAAAAATATAATACAGTTGATGTTTAAAAACATTGCACAGTGTAGTGAAAGAAAGTTATTCGGGGGATGCTTTTAATCTGTGATGAAAATTAAACAGCAAAAATTAGAATGTGGAATTTACTTGGAATGTAGGCGATATGAACATGTATGTATGTAAATGTCTGTGTATATAATATAAATTTATATTGTATAGCAAGGGATTACAAAATACTATTATTGACCCGTATTATGAACCCGGGTATAATTACGTCTACTCCTTACTCCTTGCTTAGTTAGGCCCTTTACTGTGTCCTCCTCCTATTCCAGAGCTCCACAGTGGGCAGGTGGTTAGCCGTTCCCTCTCCGTTGTTGCACAAAGGCAATACGCGAGTCCTATCCGGTGCAGGTGACTCTGGAGATATTGGGGTCCAGTTCTCATCCTGAAGGTAGCGACGGCGACACTCCTTGGCAGAGTGCTGTCGGTAGCATGGTAGCGACGGCGACACTCCTTGGCAGAGTGCTCGTAGCATGATAGCGACGGCGACACTCCTTGACAGAGTGCTGGCGGTAGCATGGTAGCGACGGCGACACTCCTTGACAGAGTGCTGGCGGTAGCATGGTAGTGACGGCGACACTCCTTGGCAGAGGGCTGGAGGTAGCATGGTAGCGACGGCGACACTCCTTGGCAGAGTGCTGGCGGTAGCATGGTAGCGACGGCGACACTCCTTGACAGAGTGTTGGAGGTAGCATTTGTAGTAAGCATCCTCCATCTCTTGACAACAGCTGCAAGGCTCCAGGAGATTGAACTGCTTGGTTGAAGAGCTGCACTATAGCAAACTACCTTGAATCCCATGTACCCTTTAATAATCTGAAGAGTTTGGTTGAATATCCTCAAGGGCAGTTTTAATCGGAATCAGATTAAAGTCAAGAGTAATTGTAAAACAATATTTTACACAAATATTATTCTAAAAGCTTATTTTAAGCTAATTGCCAGCGAATAATTTGTTAATTGAGTTATATTCTGATGAGTATAGCTAACCTAAAAACCATTTCACTTTTCATGTCTTTTGAGTTCATGTTTGTCTATTGCTGTGAACTTAAATTCATTAGCCTGCCTCCACAACTCCAGGCTCCTTAACTTTATTGCTTTTATTCATTTTTAAAACATAAACCAGTAAACGATATCCAGTTTTAATAAATACGCATATTTTTCAATAAAACATTACCATGTAACATTCTTTATAATAACTTGTTGGCATCGCGGTGAAACCTATATGCAAAGGAGCCTGGTAATAGGAACAGAGTTTTTTTTAAATAGGACCGGTCGCTTTTAGTTTTTTTTACAGTGATATAATATTCTTCCATTTTGTTAGTTATCGATATTTTTTGTTCAAATTATAAAAAAATAATTCATGTAAATTTATAAACATCTTCGTTTATAAATTGAAGTTTATATAATTTTATTAGGTAAGAAGTATTTTATATGAAGTTTTAATGCAAAATATATATTTATTTAAAACATAATACATACTTAGACACTTCGGAAAGCATTGAAAAAGAAAATAAATAAATAAAATTACATGTAACTTATTGAGGGCTACGATTTTTAAAAAAATTCAAGCGGCGTTAATACAGACACACTAAAATGAAAATTTTACTGAAAGAGACTGGAATCTGTTTTTCTCCCGAGGCATCGTTATGATTTTAAAATATAAAGCATTGTAGTGTTTATATTTCTTTAGGCAACGTGACCGAGTCCTACATACATACATAAATTTACTGCATTTGTTATTTAAATAAGTTAATTTCTCCAAAGAAAACTTTTAATAAACTGTACAAATTTTATACGGACGTTTTGTTATATTTTGCTTCTGTAATTTTCTTATTTTTTAACTGTATCCTTTTTAAATTATACACGTGTTATAAACACATGTACTGTGTTATATACACATTAAATTATACACATGTAACAAATTTTACTTCTATAAGCTGAATATATAGATGTGATCATAACGGGGTACTAATCTTAAGAAAGGGTTATGAAAATGTAATGCATATGGTTTACATAACCTTCTAATATACAAAATTCTAGCCCACGCGTTAATGCAGTGGCCACAATGTGAATAATTTTATCGTATGGTTTAACATACCTCTAAGTCCGGAAACCAGTGAAATGGCTTTAATTTAGACACAAATACACTTATTTTTTCTCACTATTTCTTTTCTCAAAAAAATAAACTTGACAAGATACAAGATATATTTTAATACATTGTCTGGTTATCTGATTTTAGCTCATCTTTTATTGATAAGAAGTAAAATATTGATAATTAGAACTTATCTAGAGAAGTTATTAGAAAACTAGTAAACATTTAGAACCATTCTTTAATAATATCCAGTTGTAATATCCAGAATTCTTTATAATATCCAGAAAAAAATCTTGTTTCTGTAAGGATATCGCTATTGTCAGGGTTAGAATCAATGTAAATCCAAGATTGATGATCCTTGAAACTAATCAATGATTATCCCTGAAACTATTCGCTGATGATCCCATCATCACCGAAACTAATCTGTAATGTCAAGTAATAATTTGAAAGAATTAAGAACCTATCTATAAGCTAGTAAAGTTTGAAATATCTAATTTTATCATCTTGAGGTAAAAGTCTAGTCATTTACAACTTTTAGTTTAATCGTTTTGTGTAAAACCACGCGCATGAAATATTACAAGAAGCAAAATGAGTTTTAAAATTTTGATTGGAAAATACCTTTGGGAATTCAAAACTTAACTAAACTTTAAGAATCAATTATTACTCTATTCTATTTCTAATCATTCGAACATAATTTCCCTAAGCATATCAATTTATATAAGAATCATTAAAATTGTAATGGTTGAAAATTTTATGTAACAAAATTGAAAAGAAATTAGTTCATAAATAGATGCTGGATGACGTAAAGGACAATTTACATGTTTCTATCAATTTTCCGTATAGAGTTAATATGTAAACACCAATAACGACATAGCGTGACTTATAGTTTTTAAGGATTACTATAGATATGTTTATGTTGAAAAATTTTGTAAAAAGCAGCCTAACGAGTTTAAAGACAAACATTACAGTAAACAACGAAATGAGACTTTGGGTGGTTTGATGTCCAACAGTCACACCTAAATTAATTTTATTATTTCAACAGAATTAGGTTTAAGGACAGGGTTTTCACGTCGTTAATGGGTAACCAAACTAACTGACTATTGATTCATAGACTTTTATATTTTTTAAGTAGAGGGCAAATGGTATCAAAGAAGAGGCAATTTAGTGCAAGTAGAAAACCTATAAAATAGCACGATAAATATCTTGTGAGCTAACAAGTTTCATGGACCTCACACCTGATGATAACTGGAAATTTAAGGTTAGAGGCTGCTAATGTAGGAATAAGTAACCGAATGCTTTATTATTAACATTTATATGCCACTCTTTAATTTAAATATGGTATTATGCTCTATTTAGAAATGACGTCCATTAAGTCATTTTCATATTTACTTTAAATTAGAAAAAAAATAGTTGACAACAAAAACATGAAAAATAGCAAAAAATTATTGCAGTGTAAAATATATACTTATCTTGATTTATAGGTTTAGTGTGAGGTAACAAAAGTAGCCACGAAGTAAGTTGAGATGTCATCATCTGGACTAGCGACAGGAAATGAATAAAACATAATGTTCGTGATGAATGACAGTTGTTTGCTGACTTCTTACGATGACTTCAACATACTTTGTCTACCTGACATTAATGCACGCTAAGAATAGAAATAATACAAAACCGTTGATGGCCACATCTGTACAAGAAAATGTAGGGCACTTAACTTAGCAAAAGTATAAATGTAGGAATAATAAAAGCATCGAGTAACAGACAAGTTTGCATGCAAGTACAACGTCAATAAACTATTATTGTTAATATTGTTTATCAAACAAACCGTCTAATATAACTAATGTTATACACATTATATATATATATATATATATATATATATATATATATATATATATATGAAGAATAATTATTATCTGGAGTACATTCGTTCATACTGCAGTGCATAAAATCACAGTCCTGACGTTTCGCTAGAATATCATCTAGCATCTGCAACTGTTGTTGGGTTCACCTCGTCAATTCTAGATGAGATTCTAGCGGTTGTATGCACTGTAGAATGAACGGATGTACTCCAGATAATAACTATTCATCATGTATATAGATATATAAAGTTGATATTGTTATTTGTAAAACAATTATTCCTCAACTAAATGTAATTATTGTTATCTTATGTGATGAGGCACCTTTCGGTCACTTGACCATTGTCGAATCACTGTGAAATAGGAATCATAGAAGCATCGAGTAATAGAAAATGTTTGCGTGCAAGTTCAACATCACTAAACTATTATTGCTAGTAATTTTTATCATACAACCCTTCTTAACTAATGTTATACACATTATAAATATAACAAATAAATATATTCAATATAAATATATATATTCAATATATGTTCCATAAATAAATATATTTAATAAATATATTCATTAAAAGTATTCTTGTTTTCGAAATATTTTTAATTTATTAACTATATTATATGAAAACATATCAACATATTTAATACATCATATATATATATATATATATATATATATATATATATATATATATACATATATATATATATATATATATATATATATATATATATATATATATTACAACAACATAGGTTATTCAAAAACAAGAATATTTATTATTTTATATCCTTAATAATATTATATCTATATTAAATATTCTTGTATTTGAATAACCAATGTGGCTTTAAATTATTAAACAAGGAAACGTATTTATATATATATATATATATATATATATATATATATATATATATATATATATATAATATACATATATTCCAGATAATAACAACTCATCACATTTTTTTATCTGTCAAGGAATACGTATCAGCATATATAAATATATGGATATATATACTTGGATTAGGAATATCATTAACAATTATTTAGATATAACACTTTTGGTATCACTTAAAAAAGCATTAATTACTGATATTTTTCAGCAGACTAGTTTTTGCAATAGTTCAGTGCATTTTTCATTACTCTCCGTCACTCACAGCAATGCACCACCATATGTAAAGTGATTTTCGCAAATGTTACCAGAAGTGTAGTTTATAAGAAAAACCCAAAGATATGCAACACAAAAACTACAAATTATATACAATTTATAGTTAATATATGCTAATACTAACATAATCCGTAATAATTCTTCCGATAGAGAATTAAGTGAAATTAAAATTAGAAAATTATTATCAAAATGGTAACCTATTTTTTTTAATTTTTACTTATATTTGATATATTAGTAAATGGGTTATTTGCTTTATAGTACGAAATTTGTTTCTAACGCTTGAATGGAAATAGTGGTTAAAGTTTTTAATTACATTAAATAATAATACTATGTTTGTTTAATACAATATATAAATCACATCTGAACCTCGGAATATTAAAATGAACGTTAAAGTAACTAATCAAAATATGACAATACGTTTTACTTTATCAACATTATTACATTAAATGAGAACTACAGATGCATTTATAAATGTAAAGAATGAAAAGTTATCAATCATATTGATGTTAGACAGGATCCTTGAGAACTCTATTTTAGCGATATTTGTATGGCTTTGTAGCTTGATTGCTTGGGTTTACACTAACTTGATTCGTTACCACTGGCAACCATCTATAGACCTTCTCAGTACATTGTAATAAGAGCTGAGCAAATGTACTGAGGCCAAATTGCATGTAGCCACTGCAATAAACACATTAGTGAACAGCGTTACACTCGGTCTCAATATTTGGTGAACATTATATAGCCTACGCTACTAAACTTTAAATGTACGCAGCTTTGAAATAGTTATATTTAAATAACCTCAAGTTACTCTAGTTTCTTTTACACACAAGCACATGCGCGTGCGCGCACACACACACACGCACGCGCATCCATAAATGGTACTATTATACGCTAAACAAGGATGTGAAACTAATGTCTTTCAAAATATACCTCTATTTTCTCATTTTCTCAAATGCCAAAAGAGGACTTTCGAGTTTTAAGGATGTAAGGAGTTGGATAATAATTTTCCCGATAAATGGTTACATCAGACTCTATACTAAAATAATTTTACGAATATATAAATATAACTGAGTCACTTGCTCTGCTAAAATATAAGAATAATATAATTAGGATACTATTATTTATAATAAAAACAATATAAATAATTATAGGTCACTATATATAACCTTTGTTTAGTACCACTGTTTTAGAGACGTCATTTCTATTTCTAAGGAAACAGTGGTACCTTGCAGAAAGCAAAATATTTTCTTAGCTTTCCATATTTTCACTAAATATGTGCAATTTAAACAAGTAATACAGTTTGAGTGATATGAATGTATTTTCCAGTATTAGATAGTATTTAGTGCCCAATATATCTTAAACAAACTTGGAATAACCCTGTCCTAAACACGACATTGGATGTTATTATACACTTTACTAACTTTAGACACAACTGCGTCCCTTCTCAAAGTCATTTGTTCCCAGTCTTATGGATAGCGATTTTATGGATGCAGCTGTTATTTGCCTATCTTTATAGCAAACTTCTGTTTTTCACATTTAATGCTCTGAGTATGGTCGTTCAAAGTAACATAAAATAAACAAATATTTGATACATAACTCCTTTCAAGCACATCTTCACCGTCTCAGAGTTTTTTTAGTCGTACAACAACCTCTTGCCTATAATGACGGACTATGTATATATATATATATATATATATATATATATATATATATATATATATATATATATATATATATACATATATATATATATATATATATATATATTTCATAACGTTTTACATATTTCTTTCCAAATTTCTTATTTTGTGATACGGTAAAATACGAAAACCATAAAAAACATATTTTTAGTTTGTAGAATAGTTTAAAGTAAAACAATTAACACGCCATTCATTAAAAGTTAGATGATTTGATCGTTGAAAATGTGTAAATTAATATAAATAAATGAGTATTATTTAGACTCCTTTCTATGTTACTCAAGTTTATACTTCAAGTTGAATATGGTCTGGCCTGGAATAATCAATTTGACGTGTAAAGTATAAAATAAGACCAAACAAACAAATCTAAATTATTCATGCGATGGGAAAATTATAATTTCTCTTATGTTTTCTTTCGTCCGTCTCTCTCTCTCTCTCTCTCTCTCTCTCTCTCTCTCTCTCTCTTTCTTCGAACAGTGTCACATAATATTCCTTAAAAACAAATTTATTTTGGAAGAAGTTTGTATAACAGTTATATAAGACTAAACGTGAAAAGGAAAACAAAACACAATGATCCCCATTTATTTTATTAAAATTGGAAAGAAGATTTAGGTTTTTGAAGTATTTAGTAAAATGCACGTACAAGTATAGTAAATACGTAATGAAACGACTTTAAAATAATTTACGTGGAAAATATTATTAATAATGTTTTTTTTCAAATAAGTGTTAGTAATTCAGTTTCTTTTACTTTTGAAATTCTAAATAAAAATTATTGGTTCAGCAATTACTTTAGTTTTAGTAATTAAAAAACGAATTTGGCCTACAAATCGTGAAATGCAATATTGTATATAAGATATGACACACATTGGAGGAGCCAGGGCGTGATAAATATCTACAAGGTTATATTATCCGCCGAAATAAATGTTTTGGTTTCAGAAAATTAATTAACAGAGCGCTGCTGCAGCTAGCGAATCTCGGTGGGGGGGGTGTTGTTTGGGAGGTGTTATTATACTTAAAAACCTTTAGATAAAAAATGGTAAGGATTTATATTCTTATGAAAAAAACCTTATTAGCTAATTTGACATTATTGTTTTTTTTTATTGTTAAGTGAGTTGTTGTACTCAACCCAATATTAAAGTAAATTGTGTCAGATTTTTCATCATTATATCATTTTTATTTATTGTTTGATTAACAATCAACAGGATTCTATCTTTTTCTAACAAAATTATCATTTTAAAGAAAATTATTTACTAAGCTTACAGTAAAACCAAATCCTTTCCACTGTTTGAAATACATAATATATATAAACATTCTAACATTCTATCAATTTATTGAACTTATAAATACAAAAGTCTTGAAAATATATTTTCCCCTCCCATTTCCCCTTCTAACGTATCCCAAGATAACCGATTTATTTCTCTGCAAAAGTCGATTGCAAAATAATTTGTAACAAATTATTACTGTCGTTAATTTAACTAAGACTTCCCATATTGTGTCTGTTTGAGTTTGAGTTTATAAGCTTTAAAACGAAGTGCAATCTATACTCGGTTGATAGTTTTTACGGTATTTTATAGAATTTCTTTTCTTTTATTACTGTATTATTCCTTTAACACCTTATACACAGATTCATGTATTCACAAAACAATCTTTGTTTAGTTTACTTGCCTTTACCCTTGAATTTACCAATTTAACGTCTCTAATATTTCATTTTTAAGTGTACTACGGTATTTAATTACACTTTATAACTACCATGTAGGTATCATATTTTATGTAATTGCAATATTTCATCATTTTTCGATTATTTAAGTGATTTAATCTTTAAACCATTTTTTCAAATACATTTAACACGGTAAAGCTCTACACTTGAGCTTTACATTATTCTAACATTCAACGCTTGGAAAATCTGTCCAAATAACATTCTCAAACATCTCAAAAATCGTGATTAAACATCTCAAAACATTACCCATAATAACACCAATTGAACAATAAAAGTGTTAACAGTAATTACAAAAGTCGCTTAGCAAGTCCTGGTAATACCTCATAATATTTTACACTTTGCTGACCAATGGAAGTATATTTAACACAGCAAGTTTCAGCTAGAATAAAAAAAAAATCTTTCATTTTACTAGAGGAAGGAATAAACACAAGAATAAAAATATAAACCATATCATAAGAAAAACGATCAACAAGAAAATTATGTCTACATTTTCATAGGAAAAACAAAAGTGAAGAGATTGATAGAACAACTATACACACAACGTTGAGACCACTCAGTTGGTACATAAGTGAACTTACAGTAAACATAACAATAAGTTAGAATAGTAAATAAGCTCTGAAGCTACAAATACTTTAAAATAATTTAATTGTAATATTACTTTGAAGTACAAGCCTACTTAAGAAAAAGCTATTAAACTAAGCCGTGTGCATTGAATTTGATTTACACATGTAAGTTTTTATTCTTCCTGGAAACCTACATATTCTATTAGTATATTTTTATTTGTGAAACTAAATCATAAATAAACAAATATGCTCAGAGATATTGACTTGCTTTATAAAATTATGAAATAATAAATGGAATATACCGACAATAAAAAGATACACATAGTATAATAGAAAAGGTTAAAAGTATGTTGTTTCATATCTTCGTAGCTGTATGTAGCTCAAAGTAACATGCCATACATATATAATCCTGTGGAAAATCTTACAACTCAGTGTAACGTGCACATGGTCTCTCTGGCTCTAAGCCTCTAACATTTTGTTGGCGCTTCTTTTCAGTTTCAACTAGCCAAGGACTAGATGTAGCAATTCTGAGAGATATGTATGTTCTCCTATTTGAAGTAATTCCAGTGCTTTTAACTCTCTAAATGTGGTGTTTAAAATTTGTTTTCCTGTAAATTTTTTTTACAGCAGAGCCTGTAGCGTTAACTACGACTATATTGCATTATACTTACAAATCCATTTTTCTGTAGCACTTGATACTTTCACGTACAGAAGTTACATATGATTGTTTACTATATCAGACACCTATTTCACACAAATGTAGTTTTTTTAGTGGTATTATTTCATGTTTATTATGATACAAACTATGTAGTGATAGCAATAAAACATAAACATGAAACTACTTTGAGGTTAGACTGGAGGTCAAGGTGTTTCAACAATTAATTGAAATGGAATAAGTAATGCTAACTTAAGATCAAGTACAGAGAAATTCACTGGCAGGTCAGAGCTGAATTACTGTCTTATGATTGTCATTGTACTGCGAATGTATTAAATGCGTAAAAGCAAAACCTAGACCCACAGCCTGCATAATATTTAATGCATATGACACTCGAAGTGTTACTAAATAAATACGGGAAAGGAATACCGCTATTCACAAATCATATATATGTATATATATATATATATATATATATATATATATATATATATATATATATATATATATATATATAATGTGTATTACTACACAGTCCAGATGTAGCCATAGAACTATAATTTACTTAGTAAGTGTTGATTGTGGTGATACTACCAACCGACGCCACACTTCAATTTATATAGAAAAGTATAATACATATTCTTTTTATGAGAGTGTTTATATATATATATATATATATATATATATATATATATATATATATATACATATATATATATATATATATATATATATATATATATATATATATGTAGTCTATATATATATAATTTTAAACAGATTCAAAATGTTAAGGTCTTCTTTTTCTTATCGTCCAAACGTAATGAGGCATTTGTAAACGACAACAAATAGAGGGACAGTAAATTCGATTGTAGCTGGCATGTTTACTGTATCCCGGAGGTTTCTAGAGATATCATCTGAGTGGTTTAATATTCATAACATCACGTTGCAGATTTATTGGAGGTATGTAAATAACAAGTCCTGTTAATCCTAACAATATTATAACGTATTATAAAACCTGACAGTCTGATGAAAAGCCGGTTAGTTCTTTCTAACCTAACAGCATTTTTGTTGGAAATGTTATTTGTAATATATATATATATATATATATATATATATATATATACAGGTATGTTAAGCCTCAAATTCCCAAAAATACTTTTATACTTTTAATTTTGTAACATTTGTATAGCATAGTCCGTAAACAAATTCCATGAACATCAGACGTTGGTAAACATAAAAATTGTGTAATCTCTAAACAATATAAATTATGTAGACAAGCATTAAAAGATTCTTCGGTTAAAGTTTGTAATTTGAATTTGAGTTTTAAAAGAATCACCAAAAAAAATCAAAAACACTAAATTGGAATTCAGGTTGTTTGTAACGACTGAGAGGAGTGTAACCACAGGAAATATATTTTTACACTTTAATATCTAGACTTTAATTACATTTGGCTGCAAACTTTGCCCGGCTCTGTAATTACACGTCTCTTATGTGCGCGTTTTCAATCGTTGCCAGTATAAAACCTCCTGCGCTCTTTGACGTCATCAAACAAGTTCCATTTTTTTAACTTTCAGTATTAACTTCAAGCAAGGGAGAACGTCAATAAAATATAATTAGTTTGGCTACTTCCAAATATAGAATTGGAGGTGAAAGCTATTACGCTGTAACGGTATTTTGGTGGGAAAGCGAGAGCGTAAGTGTTACTAAACTTATACATCGTTATACAGCTGCATAGTTAAGGTGGAATGAATCTACAGCATCGCATTTTATATACTTGTAATGTACTGTAATAAATAAGGGTCCAACTGTTACATATTTTCGTATTCCAAAGATATAAATTATCTTACCACAAAATTTGTTTATATAAATAAATTTCATTGTACATTTCGTTTGCAAAACCGTTATCTTCAAAGGAATATAATATAAAACCTAACTATGTAGTATTTGAGGTATATAAAAAAAAGGTTTGAAAAAAAGGTTTTTTTTGATTAAGGGGTTTCATTTTTTTATAATACGAAATTTTACCGTAGTGTTGTACTGATAGCCAAAGATGTCATAATGCGAAACCATTATCGCATTCTGTCAGATTTTTGTCATTCATTACAATACGCTAAAATAATGCACCGTAAAATATTTCTGTTTGTGAGCATTGATCCATAAGGAAGGAGTTATGGGCAAAAATATTTCGGCCATGTGTGAGCCGGGCCACTTAAGCTGCAGCTACCGTGATTATAAAACTCTCAAGGCATTTAGCTTAGTGCGGTATGTTTATTGCATTTGCGGCCAAGTGGGAGACAATGGAATTAAACGGGACGTGGTTTAGGCAAATGAGTTTAACCCGTAACGGTAATTTACTGCGGCGCTTACTTAAGGGGAATTCCAAATGACTTTATTTCCCAAGCGTCATTTGATTTTGCAAAGTTCTCTGTTGTTAATTAGAAAAAATAGATAGGTTTGAAAATATAACCTCAATAGTAATATTGATGTAGCTCTGTGCACTATTATACGTCATCGTTCTAGTTGTGATTAATTAAACAAGGAATATACAATGGTATACACCTCCTATTAGTGTAAACATATTCCTATTAAACTATACAACGTGACACGTGACCTATTTGGTCTGAAGTTACTGACAGTGAGCATTCAGAGAAGTTTAGAGAGTAAGTTTGGCTATGGGTTACATAGCTTTGGCGCTATATCATTATAGCGTTACATCACTATAGCGTTACATTACCATGACGTTATATCCTCATGCCGTTATATCCTTATGGCCTTACATCGGTATAACATTGCATCCTTATAGCATTACATGTTTATGACGTTACATCCTTATGGCGTTACATATTTATGACGTTACATCTTTATAGCGTTAAATCTTTATGACGTTACATCCTTATAGCGTTACACACTTATGTTGGTACATCCCTTTGACGTTATTTCCTTATGTCATTACATCTCTATGGTCTTACAGCCTTATAGTATTACATCCTTATAGCATAACACCTTTATTATGTTACATCCTTATGGCCTTACATTGGTATAGCATTGTATCCTTATAGCATTATATCTTTATGACGTTACATCCTTATGGCGTAACATCTTTATGATATTACATCCTTATGGCGTTACATCTTTATGACGTTATATCCTTATGGACTTACATCTTTATGACGCTACATCCTTATGGACTTACATCTTTATGACGTTACATCATTATGGACTCACACCTTTATGACGTTACATCCTTATAGCGTTACACACGTATGTTGGTACATCCTAATGACGTTATTTCCTGATAGCGTTATATCTCTATGGCGTTACTTCCTTATGTCGTTACATCTCTATGGCCTTATATCCTTATAGTATTACATCCTTATAGCATTACACCTTTATGACATTACATCCTTACAATGTTACATCTTTATGACGTTACATCCTTATGGCGTTACAAATTTATGACGTTACATCCTTATGCACTTACATCTTTATGACGTTACATCCTTATGGACTTACATCTTTATGACGTTACATCCTAATGGACTTACATCTTTATAACGTTACATCCTTATGGACTTACATCTTTATGACGTTACATCTTTATGGACTTACATCTTTATGACGTTACATCCTTATGGACTTACATCTTTATGACGTTACATCCTTATGGACTTACATCTTTATGAAGTTACATCCCTATGGCGTTACATCTTTATGACGTTACATCCTTATGGCGTTACATCTTTATGATGTTACATCCTTATGGCGTTACATCTTAAAGACGTTACATCCTTATGGACATACATCTTTATGACGTTACATCCTTATGGTGTTACATCTTTATGATGTTACATCTTTATGGCGTTACATCTTAAAGACGTTACATCCTTTTGGACTTACATCTTTATGACGTTACATCCTTATGGACTTACATCTTTATGACGTTACATCCTTATGGACTTACATCTTTATGACGTTACATCCTTATGGCGTTATATCTTTATGACGTTACATCCTTATGGCGTTACATCTTTATGACTTGACATCCTTATGGCGTTACATCTTTATGACGTTATATCCTTATGGCATTACATCTTTATGACGTTACATCCTTATGGCGTTACATCACTATGTGGCTACATCCTTAGGGCATTACATCCTTATGACGTAACATTACTATGGCGTTACTCCTTATAGCGTTACACATTTATGATGTTACATCCTGATTGAAGTTATTTCCTTATAGCGTTATATCCCTACAGCGTTACATCCTTATGTCGTTATGTCACGTAGACTGACAATCCGTAAACCGTGGGGCTCGAAAATGCGTTGTAACTTTGAAACTAATTGTAATATCAAAAACATTTTTACAGACGACTTGATAAGTAAAGGACAGGAGAAAAGATGCTGTCACGATAATTTTTGTAATAACAAAATTTACCTCAAGGAACAGTTTTTAAGACCAAGTTATCTGTCACATAGAAAAAGTAAAACGCAACTTTCACTGACTGTCTGGACATGAAAACGTTTAAAGACTCATTTAATTTTTAATGAAATCCCCTAAATAAATGTACCATACACCAAATTGAAAGTTAATAATCTTATCTTTACATAATTATTAATTTCAATTGCTTAAACCTTTAGTGTTGTACTAATTTTGTATATAGCAATGACTAAGCATCTAGACTGTTACAGAAAGTCGTGCAGCTTACAAAACCACACACCAGATATAGGGTTAACCAATAATGGGAAAGAGAAAGAGAATTATAGAGAAAACAAAAGAGAGAGAGAGAGAGAGAAATACAGACAAAGAAGTAGGGAGGGGTGAGATAATGAGAGAGAGATGGAGAGAGGGAGAGTGTGAGAGAACGGGAAAGAGAAACACTTTAAATTCCTGTACCAAAGGTAGTATACACATCATAATAACAATGAATGATATTTATAAAAACAAAATAGTACAATCTTCTATATAGAAAGATATAAACTAAATTTTGTCTGCCCATAGTTACATAAAAATATTCTGGGCATATTTTTCTTATTAAACTTATGTTTCATCATTCATTATTAAAGACATTTTATCCTACACTATTTATTTTTAAAACAATAGACATTTTCTATTTCTCACAAAGTGTATTTCTGTTACCTTTTCCAGATGTTGCTAAAGTATCTCACTTAGCTTTGCAGCTCACATAAACTGACTAAAAAAATAAATAAATTATTATTCTTTTACTTTAATCCTACATCGTCTGCAAGACCACTATCGATAAACCTGTATTTTATTTTAAAACGCTATATCTCAGTCATCTTTCTCTTGCCTATACAACACTAATAGAGTATTTCCTTTCATTCATCTCTTAGTCTTATCAAACGCAACGTCTTGTATGTAGTTACCCTCTCCCTCATTGAACATAACTGTAATACGTCTTTTGACCAAGCCAAAGGTCCTTTGTAGCCCCTGCTCCTTTGTCGTCCCTTGTGTAGCTTAGATGTACACTGCCCCTACCAAACATGAATAGAAGATAATAAGGGACACGTTATTAACTCATCTTACACAATATTACAACTTTTATAAATGGTTTATACTGGCAATGTGTTGCAACAACTGATTCACATCGACGACCAAAACTAGGTACGTAAGTTTAGAATTTTTGTGTTGCTTACAATTACATTTTGTGAAGCACGACATGAAGTTAAGGACTTACTTTTGTAAATTGTGCACCATTTGTACATTCTTCAAAAATTCAAATATTTAAGGATTAATTTTGCGAGAGGTGCAACAACGTACCAAAAACAGTTTTATTCAATGTGAATGTCAACGGATTCAAAGACTGAAGGGTTAACCCTTTTCATTAGTTTGATAACAGTAAGTCTGCTTGATTGTGTTACTGCGGTAATACGATCTAACAGGTTACAAAACACATTAAATGAAACAGACCCTTAAGTCAATTGTTTAAGCACATCATAAAGATCACTAATAATAGTTTCAGCATCGTACTTTCAAATTTAATTTTCTCAATCTATTAAATTCATCAGTTAGTTCGGAATTGCTGGAGCAGCAACCAATAGCTACTGCCATTCGGTCGTGTTACCAAGTGGTTGGAGCCTCATCTTCTTTGCAAAAGAACAGGAAGAATCGTAGCCCATACTTGTGTATGCAAGTAGAATTCTTAGCTAATTGCTTAAATATTAATTCCAAGCTTTATAGATATTTGTAATAACTTTATCTATTCGTGAGTTGATTATTTGATTATATATCTGTAATATTCAGTAATTACAAGGGACTCTTTACATATGTTATGTACGGAGTTGGTCCATGCTACACACAAACAGACACTTACGCTTATTCAATTCATTCTATTAACTCACACTCTTTTTTCATAGTCTCTCTCCCACTCTCTATTCTCGTACTCTCTCTCTCTCTCTCTCTCTCTCTCTCTCTCTCTATATATATATATATATATATATATATATATATATATATATATAACAAAATAATTGATTACGTTCCATAAAACAGCGGATTTTATGCATAGGGTATGTTATTTTGTATATTTTATTTGTAATTATTAATTAAAAAGTAAAATGAATTTTTCTTTGTTGAGCTAAGTAGAAATTGGTTTGTAAACATTTGTTACTATATTATTTGTTCAAAGTAACAATACATAAACAAGAATGTAGTTAAACGTTTCGCCAGCTACATTGCTAGGATTATCAAAGTCCATGATACCGATAACACATCCTCTTGAAAACTAAATTTCAGTTGCCTTAGGTTTTCAAGAGGACGTGTTACTGATCTCATAGTCTTTGATAAGCTAATAATGTAAGTGACGTACATCTTTATGTAATTGGAAGATTTTAATTTGTGCGTAAGATAAATAAGCCAACATAACAATAACATTAAATAATCAAACATTTTATTTCTTGTTAAAATAGTTTCATCGCGCTCTTTTAGACAAGTCCCACTGGAATTTGGACATCCTTCTTCACTTGATCCTTACTATGGTTTTGATGCTGGTTTTCCTGACTATTACTGAAATTCCGAGGTTCTGCTTTACTTGACGGTTTACTACTTTTTTGCCTGGTCGGACCTTTTCGCATTTTTTCTGGTTGATCTTCACTAAAATTTTGTTTCACTCTTGTGCCCCCCATCCTCTTCAGTACATCCCGAAAGAAATCTTTGTGTCAATGTTTTATAACACGAACGAATTTATTGTAGGTTAGTTTTTGAATGCTGTTAAACTTCAATATCTTTAGTTCTGTTCTATTTGAATTGTTAAAATCTTCATTACGTTTCGTCACAAACCCATTTAGCAAACGGCGTATTTCCGTTCCCCGGGATGTACTTGTGCGGTGCACGGAAGCGGGTTGGTTGCATCCCATGAATTTTGATGAAGAGGCCGAAAAGATGCCGAACCTAGGCCGGCGGTCAAGCAAGAAAAGTATCGATGGTTTTGGTGGCAAATAAATCAAAATAAAAAAAACCTGTATAACTTATTGACTATATTTTAAACTAAGTTATGTTGAACAGAAATGGAACATATCTTTCATGTTATACAATTATTATCAAACCATTTTCATTTCTTAATTTCAGTAAGACTTAATGTTTGGAAAAACAGTGATTATTCCTTAGCTACATATTCACCCTTTAACCGTAAAATATATATTACATTAGGCACTTACGTTTTTGTAGAAACAAAGTATACAACGTTTTTAGTTATAGGGGAGAATAGAAAATACAAAAAACCTAACCCTTTGACAAGTTTTGAGTTCACGTTTTGTTTTTTATGGGAAGTTTGGGTTTGGGGCATCGGCGTATAAACTTTATGGTGTACGGCGTAGCTCCGACAGATCCTTGGATTATATCAAAACATAATATTAGTATGTCACATCGTAATTGTTTGACTTTGATATGGGAAAGGTAGATCTTTTCTTATTGTGGTGCTCCGAAATTATGTCAAAACTTGTAAAAGGGTTAGGTTTTTTGTATTTTCTATTCTCCCCTATAACTAAAAACGTTGTATACTTTGTTTCTACAAAAACGTAAGTGCCTAATGTAATATATTTTTTACGGTTGAAGGGTGAATATGTAGCTAAGGAATAATCACTGTTTTTCCAAAAAATTAAGTCTTACTGAAATTAAGAAATGAAGATGGTTTGATAATAATTGTATAACATGAAAGATATGTTCCATAAAAATATAGTGAATGAGTTATATAAGTTTTGATATATTTTGATTTAGCTGCCACCAGAACTATCGAAATTTTTCTTGCTTGACCGCCGGCCTAGGTTCGGCATCTTTTCGGCCTCTTCATCAAAATTCATGGGATGCAACCAACCCGCCTCCGTGCACCGCATAAGTACATCCCGGGGAACGGAAATACGCCGTTTGCAAAATGGGTTTGTGACGAAACGTAATGAAGATTTTAACATTTCAAATAGAACAGAACTAAAGATATTGAAGTTTAACAGCATTCAAAAACTAACCTACAATAAATTCGTTCGTGATGTAAAACATCGACACAAAGATTTCTTTCGGGATGTACTGAAGAGGATGGAGGGCACAAGAGTGAAACAAAAATTTAGTGAAGATCAACCAGAAAAAATGCGAAAAGGTCCGACCAGGCAAAAAATTGTAGTAAACCGTCAAGTAAAGCAGAACATCGGAATTCCAGTAATAGTCAGGAAAACCAGCACGTCAAAACCATAGTAAGAATCAAGTGAAGAAGCATGTCTAATTCCAGTAAGACTTGTCTAAAAGAGCGCGATGAAACTATTTTAACAAGAAATAAAATGTTTGATTATTTAATGTTATTGTTATGTTGGCTTATTTATCTTACGCACAAATTAAAATCTTCCAATTACATAAAGATGTACGTCACTTACATTATTAGCATTATCAAAGACTATGAGATCAGTAACACGTCCTCTTGAAAACCTAAGGCAACTGAAATTTAGTTTTCAAGAGGATGTGTTATGGGTATCATGGACTTTGATAATCCTAGCAATGTAGCTGGCGAAACGTTTAACTACATTCTTGTTTATGTATTGTTACTTTGAACAAATAATATAGTAATAAATGTTTACAAATCTATTCCTACTTAGCTCAACAAAGAAAAATTCATTTTACTCTTTAATTAATAATTACAAATAAAATATACAAAATAACATACCCTATGTATAAAATCCGCCGTTTTATGGAACGTAATCAATTATTTTGTTATATATATATATATATATATATAGAGAGAGAGAGAGAGAGAGAAAGAGAGAGAGAGAGAGAGAGAGTACGAGAATAGAGAGTGGGAGAGAGACTATGAAAAAAGAGTGTGAGTTAAAAGAAGGAATTGAATAAGCGTAAGTGTCTGTTTGAATAAAACTGTGTTTGGTACATTGTTGCACCTCTCGCAAAATTAATCCTTAAATATTTGAATTTTTGAAGAATGTACAAATGGTGCACAATTTACAAAAGTAAGTCCTTAACTTCATGTCGTGCTTCACAAAATGTAATTGTAAGCAACACAAAAATTCTAACCTTACGTACCTAGTTTTGGTCGTCGATGTGAATCAGTTGTTGCAACACATTGCCAGTATAAACCATTTATAAAAGTTGTAATATTGTGTAAGATGAGTTAATAACGTGTCCCTTATTATCTTCTATTCATGTTTGGTAGGGGCAGTGTACATCTAAGCTACACAAGGGACGACAAAGGAGCAGGGGCTACAAAGGACCTTTGGCTTGGTCAAAAGACGTATTACATTTATGTTCAATGAGTGAGAGGGTAACTACATACAAGACGTTGCGTTTGATAAGACTAAGAGATGAATGAAAGGAAATACTCTATTAGTGTTGTATAGGCAAGAGAAAGATGACTGAGATATAGCGTTTTAAAATAAAATACAGGTTTATCGATAGTGGTCTTGCAGACGATGTAGGATTAAAGTAAAAGAATAATAATTTATATTTTTTTTTAGTCAGTTTATGTGAGCTGCAAAGCTAAGTGAGATACTTTAGCAACATCTGGAAAAGGTAACAGAAATACACTTTGTGAGAAATAGAAAATGTCTATTGTTTTAAAAATAAATAGTGTAGGATAAAATGTCTTTAATAATGAATGATGAAACATAAGTTTAATAAGAAAAATATGCCCAGAATATTTTTATGTAACTATGGGCAGACAAAATTTAGTTTATATCTTTCTATATAGAAGATTGTACTATTTTGTTTTTATAAATATCATTCATTGTTATAATGATGTGTATACTACCCTTGGTACAGGAATTTAAAGTGTTTCTCTTTCCCGTTCTCTCCCACTCTCCCTCTCTCCATCTCTCTCTCCTTATCTCACCCCTCCCTACTTCTTTATCTGTATTTCTCTCTCTCTCTCTTTTGTTTTCTCTATAATTCTCTTTCTCTTTCCCATTATTGGTTAACCCTATATCTGGTGTGTGGTTTTGTAAGCTGCACGACTTTCTGTAACAGTCTAGATGCTTAGTCACTGCTATATACAAAATTAGTACAACACTAAAGGTTTAAGCAATTGAAATTAATAATTATGTAAAGATAAGATTATTAACTTTCAATTTGGTGTATGGTACATTTATTTAGGGGATTTCATTAAAAATTAAAAAAGTCTTTAAACGTTTTCATGTCCAGACAGTCAGTGAAAGTTGCGTTTTACTTTTTCTATGTGACAGATAACTTGGTCTTAAAAACTGTTCCTTGAGGTAAATTTTGTTATTACAAAAATTATCGTGACAGCATCTTTTCTCCTCTCCTTTACTTATCAAGTCGTCTGTAAAAATGTTTTTGATATTACAATTAATTTCAAAGTTACAACGCATTTTCGAGCCCCACGGTTTACGGATTGTCAGTCTACGTGACATAACGACATAAGGATGTAACGCTGCAGGGATATAACGCTATAAGGAAATAACTTCAATCAGGATGTAACATCATAAATGTGTAACGCTATAAGGAGTAACGCCATAGTAATGTTACGTCATAAGGATGTAATGCCCTAAAGATGTAGCCGCATAGTGATGTAACGCCATAAGGATGTAACGTCATATAGATTTAACGATATAAGAATATAATGTTATAAGGATGTAGGGCCATTGTGATGTAACGCCATAGTTATATAACGCTATAAGGAAAAACGACATTTGGATGTAACATCATAAGTTTGTAACGCTATAAGGATTTAACGCCCTAGTGATGTAACGTCATAAAGATGTAACCCCTAAGGATGTAACTGTATAGTAATGTAACGCTATAAGTATGTAACGTCATAAAGATGTAACATTGTAAGGATGTAATGTCATAAATGTGTAATGCTATAAGGATATAATACTATAAGGATGTAAGGCCATGGAGATGTAACGACATAAGGAAGTAACGCTATAGAGAGGTAACGTCATAAGGATGTAACCCCCTAAGGATGTAACTGTATAGTAATGTATCGCTATAAGTATGTAACGTCATAAAGATGTAACATTTTAAGGATGTAATGTCATAAAGGTGTAATGCTATAAGGATGTAATACTATAAGGATATAAGGCCATAGAGATGTAACGACATAAGGAAGTAACGCCATAGAAATATAACGCTATCAGGAAATAACGTCATTAGGATTTACCAACGTACGTGTGTAACGCTATAAGGATGTAACGTCATTAAGATGTGAGTCCATAAGGATGTAACGTCATAAAGATGTAAGTCCATAAGGATGTAGCGTCATAAAGATGTAAGTCCATAAGGATGTAACGTCATAAAGATGTAACGCCATAAGGATGTAATATCATAAAGATGTAACGCCATAAGGATGTAACGTCATAAAGATATAATGCTATAAGGATGTAACGTCATAAAGATATAATGCTATAAGGATACAATGCTATACCAATGTAAGTCCATAAGGATGTAACGGCATAAGGATGTAACATAATAAGGGTGTTATGCTATAAGGATGTAATACTATAAGGCTGTAAGACCATAGAGATGTAATGACATAAGGAAATAACGTCAAAGGGATGCACCAACATAAGTGTGTAACGCTATAAGGCTGTAACGTCATAAAGATGTAACGCCATAAAAATGTAACGTCATAAATATGTAACGCCATAAGGATGTAACGTCATAAACATGTAATGCTATAAGGATGCAATGTTATACAGATGTAAGGCCATAAGGATATAACAGCATGAGGATATAACGTCATGGTAATGTAACGCTATAGTGATGTAACGCTATAATGATATAGCGCCATAGTTATGTAACCCATAGGCAAACTTACTCTCTAAACGTCTCTGTATGCTGACTGTCAGAAACTTCAGACCAAAGAGGTCACGTTTTACGTTGTATAGTTTAATAGGAATATGTTTACACTAATAGGAGGT
Organism: Prosapia bicincta; assembly: GCA_036971475.1. Classification (NCBI taxonomy): domain Eukaryota; kingdom Metazoa; phylum Arthropoda; class Insecta; order Hemiptera; family Cercopidae; genus Prosapia; species Prosapia bicincta. The sequence goes on from JBAIZL010000005.1 coordinate 111,733,861, forward strand.
GTATACCATTGTATATTCCTTGTTTAATTAATCACAACTAGAACGATGACGTTTAATAGTGCACAGAGCTACATCAATATTACTATTGAGGTTATATTTTCAAACCTATCTGTTTTTTTCTAATTAACAACAGAGAACTTTGCAAAATCAAATGACGCTTGGGAAATAAAGTAATTTGGAATTCCCCTTAAGTAAGCGCCGCAGTAAATTACCTATCCGGGTTAAACTCATTTGACTAAACCACGTCCCGTTTAATTCCATTGTCTCCCACTTGGCCGCAAATGCAATAAACATACCGCACTAAGCTAAATGCCTTGAGAGTTTTATAATCATGGTAGCTGCAGCTTAAGTGGCCCGGCTCACACAGCCCATTCATGGCCGAAATATGTGAGTCCATAATTCCTGCCTTATGGAACAATGCGCGCAAACAGAAATATTTTACGGTGCATTATTTTAGCGTATTGCAATGAATGACAAAAATCTGACAGAATGCGATAATGGTTTCGCATTATGACATATTTGGCTATCAGTACAACACTACAGTAAAATTTCGTATTATAAATAAATGATACCCCTTAATCCAAAAAAAACCTTTTTTTATATACCTGAAAAACTACATAGTTAGGTTTTATATTATATTCCTCTGAAGATAACGGTTTTGCAAACGAAATGTACAATGAAATTTATTTATATAAACAAATTTTGTGGTAAGATAATTTATATCTTTGGAATACGAAAATATGTAACAGTTGGACCCTTATTTATTACAGTACATTACAAGTATATAAAATGCGATGCTGTAGATTCATTCCACCTTAACTATGCAGCTGTATAACGATGTATAAGTTTAGTAACACTTACGCTCTCGCTTTCCCACCAAAATACCGTTACAGCGTAATAGCTATCACCTCCAATTCTATATTTGGAAATAGCCAAACTAATTATATTTTATTGACGTTTTCCCTTGTTTGAAGATAATACTGAAATTTAAAAAACGGAACTTGTTTGATGACGTCAAAGAGCGCAGGAGGTTTTATACTGGCAACGATTAAAAACGCGCAAATAAAAGACTTGTAATTACAGAGCCGGGCAAAGTTTGCAGCCAAATGTAATTAAAGTCTAGATATTAAAGTGTAAAAATATACTTCCTGTTGTTACACTCCTCTCAGTCGTTACAAACAACCTGAATTCCAATTTAGTGTTTTTGTTTTTTTTTTTTGGTGATTGTTTTAAAACTCAAATTCAAATTTCAATCTTTAACCGAAGAATCTTTAATGCTTGTCTACATAATTTATATTGCTTAGAGATTACACGATTTTTATGTTTACAAACTTCTGATGTTCCTGGAATTTGTTTACGGACTATGCTATACAAATGTTACAAAATTAAAAGTATAAACGTATTTTTGGGAATTTGAGGCTTAACATAACTGTATATATATATATATATATATATATATATATATATATATATTACAAATAACATTTCCAACAAATTTGCTGTTAGGTTAGAAAGAACTAACCGGCTTTTCATCAGACTGTCAGGTTTTATAATACGTTATAATATTGTTAGGATTAACAGGACTTGTTATTTACATACCTCCAATAAATCTGCAACGTGATGTTATGAATATTAAACCACTCGAATGATATCTCTAAAAAACCTCCGGGATACAGTAAATATGCCAGCTACAATCGAATTTACTGTCCCTCTATTTGACGTCGTTTACTAATGCCTCATTACGTTTGGACGATAAGAAAAAGAAGACCTGAACATTTTGAATCTGTTTAAATTTATATATATATATATATATATATTAATATAAACACTCTCATAAAAGAATATGTATTATACTTTTCTATATACATTGAAGCGTGGTGTCGGTTGGTAGTATCACCACAATCAACACTTACTAAGTAAATTATAGTTCTATGGCTACATCTGGACTGTGTAATAATACACATTATATATATATATATATATATATATATATATATATATATATATATATATATATATATATATATATATGATTCGTGAATAGCGGTTTTCCTTTCCCGTATTTATTTAGTAACACTTCGAGTGTCATATGCATTAAATATGATGCAGGCTGTGGGTCTAGGTTTTGATTTTACGCATTTAATACATTCGCAGTACAATGACAATCATAAGACAGTAATTCAGCTCTGACTTGCCGGCGAATTTCTCTGTACTTGATTTTAAGTTAGCATTACTTATTTCATTTCAATTAATTGTTTCAACACCTTGACCCCTAGTCTAACCTCAAAGTAGTTTCATGTTTATGTTTTATTGCTATCACTACTTAGTTTGTATCATAATAAACATGAAATAATACCACTAAAAAAACTACATTTGTGTGAAATAGGTGTCTGATATAGTAAACAATCATATGTAACTTCTGTACGTGAAAGTATCAAGTGCTACAGAAAAATGGATTTGTAAGTATAATGCAATATAGTCGTAGTTAACGCTACAGGTTCTGCTGTAAAAAAATTTTACAGGAAAACAAATTTTAAACACCACATTTAGAGAGTTAAAAGCACTGGAAATACTTCAAATAGGAGAACATACATATCTCTCAGAATTGCTACATCTAGTCCTTGGCTAGTTGAAACTGAAAAGAAGCGCCAACAAAATGTTAGAGGCTTAGAGCCAGAGAGACCATGTGCACGTTACACTGAGTTGTAAGATTTTCCACAGGATTATATATGTATGGCATGTTACTTTGAGCTACATACAGCTACGAAGATATGAAACAACATACTTTTAACCTTTTCTATTATACTATGTGTATCTTTTTATTGTTGGTATTTTCCATTTATTATTTGATAGTTTTATAAAACAGGTCCATATCTCTGAGCATATTTGTTTTTTATGATTTAGTTTCACAAATAAAAATATACCAATAGAATATGTAGGTTTCGAGGAAGAATAAAAACTTACATGTGTAAATCAAATTCAATGCACACGGCTTAGTTTAATAGCTTTTTCTTAAGTAGGCTTGTACTTCAAGTAATATTACAATTAAATTATTTTAAAGTATTTGTAGCTTCAGAGCTTAGTTACTATTCTTATTTATTATTATGTTTATTATAAGTTCACTTATGTACCAACTGAGTCGTCTCAACGTTTTGTGTATAGTTGTTCTATCAATCTCTTCACTTTTGTTTTTCCTATGAAAATGTAGACATAATTATCTTGTTCATCGTTTTTCTTATGATATGGTTTATAATTTTATTCTTGTGTTTATTCCTTATTCTAGTAAAATGGAAGATTTTTTTATTCTAGCTGAAACTTGCTGTGTTAAATATACTTCCATTGGTCAGCAAAGTGTAAAATATTATGAGGTATTACCAGGACTTGCTAAGCGACTTTTGTAATTACTGTTAATTCTTTTATTGTTCAATTGGTGTTATTATGGGCAATGTTTTTGAGATGTTTAATCACGATTTTTGAGATGTTTGAGAATGTTATTTGGACGGATTTTCCAAGCGTTGAATGTAAGAATAATGCAAAGCTCTAGTGTAGAGCTTTACTGTGTTAAATTTATTTGAATTAATGGTTTAAAGATTAAATCACTTAAATAATCGAAAAATGATGAAATATTGCAATTACATAATATATGATACCTACATGGTAGTTATAAAGTCTAATTAAATACCGTAGTACACTTAAAAATGAAATATTAGAGACGATAAATTGGTAAATTCAAGGATAAAGGCAAGTAAACTAAACAAAGATTGTTTTGTGAATACATGAATCTGTGTATAAGGTGTTAAAGGAATAATACAGTAATAAAAGAAAAGAAATTCTATAAAAACCCGTAAAAACTATCACCCGAGTATAGATTGCACTTCGTTTTAAAGCTTATAAACTCAAACTCAGACACAGTATGTGAAATCTTAGTTAAATTAACGACAATAATAATGTGTTAAACATTAATTTTCAATCGAATTTTGCAGAGAAATAAATCGGTTAGCTTGGGATACTTTGGAAGGGGAAATGGGAGGGAAAATGGGAGGGAAAAATATATTTTCAAGACTTTTGTATATTTAAGTTCAATAAATTGATAGAATCTTAGAATGTTTATATGTACTATGTATTTCAAAGCAGTGGAAAGGATTTGGTTTTACTGTAAGCTTAGTAAATAATTTTCTTTAAAATGATAATTTTGTTAGAAAAAGATAGAATCCTGTTGATTGTTAATCAAACAATAAATAAAAATGACATAATGATGAAAAAGCTGATAAAATTTACTGTAATATTGGGTTGAGTACAACAACTCACTTAACAATAAAAAAAACAATAATGTCAAATTAGCTAGTAAGGTTTTTTGCATAAGAATATAAATCCTTACCATTTTTTATCTAAAGGTTATTAAATATAATAACACCTCCCAAACTGCACCTCCACCCCCCGAGAATCGCTAGCTGCAGCAGCGCTCTGTTAATTGGTTTTCTGAAACAAAGACATTTATTTCGGCGGATAATATAACATTGTAGATATTTATCTATTGTCAATCTATCAATCTATTATCAATTTATCTATCTATCAATATTTAAATTATTTTAAAGTCGTTTCATTACGTATTTACTTTACATGTACGTGCATTTTACTAAATACTTCAAAAACCTAAATGTTCTTTCCAATTTTTATAAAATAAATGGGGATCATTGTGTTTTGTTTTCCTTTTCACGTTTAGTCTTATATAACTGTTATACAATCTTCTTACAAAATAAATTTGTTTCTAAGGAATAATATGTGTCACTGTTCGAAGAAAGAGAGAGAGAGAGACGGACGAAAGAAAACAAAAGAGAAATTATAATTTTCCCATCGCATGAATAATTTAGATTTGTTTGTTTGGTGTTTATTTTATACTTTACACGTCAAATTGATTATTCCAGGCCAGACCATATTCAAATTAAAATATAAACTTGAGTAACATAGAAAGATGTCTAAATTTTACTCATTTATTTATATTAAAGTAATTTACACATTTTCAACGATCAAATCATCTAGGTTTTAATGAATAATTGTTTTACTTTAAACTATTCTACAAACTAAAAATATGTTTTTAATGGTTTTCGTATTTTACCGTATCACAAAAGTATGATATTTGGAGAGAAATATGTAAAACATTATGAAATATATATATATATATATATATATATATATATATATATATATATATATATATATATATATATAGTCCGTCATTATAGGCAAGAGGTTGTTGTACGACTAAAAAAATCTGAGACGGTGATGATGAGCTTGAAAGGAGTTATGTATCAAATATTTGTTTATTTTATGCTACTTTGAACGACCATACTCAGAGCGTTAAATGTAAAAAAACAGAAGTTTGCTATAAAGATAGGGACATAACAGCTGCATCCATAAAATCGATATCCGTAAGTCCGGGAACAAATGACTTTGAGAAGGGACGCAGTTGTGTCTAAAGTTAGTAAAGTGCATAATAACATCCAATGTCGTGTTTAGGACAGGGTTATTCCCAGTTTGTGGAAGATATATTGGGCAATAAATACTATCTAATACTGGAAAATACATTCATATCACTCAAACTGTATTACTTGTTTAAATTACAAATATTTAGTGAAAATATGGAAAGCTAAGAAAATATTTTGTTTTCTGCAAGGTACCACTGTTTCCTTAGAAATAGAAATGTCGTCTCTAAAACAGTGGTACTATACATAGTTTATATATAGTGACTTATAATTAATTACCTTGTTTTTATTATAAATATTAGTATCCTAATTATATTATTCTTATATTTTAGCAGAACAAGTGACTCAGTTATATTTATATATTCGTAAAATTATTTTAGTATAGAGTCTGATGTAACCATTTATCGGGAAAATTATTATCCAACTCCTTACATCTTTAAAACTCGAAAGTCCTCTTTTGGCATTTGAGAAAATGAGAAAATAGAGGTATATTTTGAAAGACATTAGTTTCACATCTATGTTTAGCGTAAAATAGTACCATTTATGGACGCGCGTGCGTGATTGTGTGAGCGCACGCGCATGTGCTTGTGTGTAAAAGAATATAGAGTAACATGAGGTTATTTAATTATAACTATTTCAAAGCTGCGTACATTTAAAGTTTAGTAGCGTAGGCTATATAATGTTCACCAAATATTGAGATCGAGTGTAACGCTGTTCACTAATGTGTTTATTGCAGTGGCTACATGCAATTTGGCCTCAGTACATTTGCACAGCTCTTATTACAATGTACTGAGTAGGTCTATAGAGGGTTGCCAGTGGTAACGAATCAAGTTAGTGTAAACCCAAGCAATCAAGCTACAAAGTCATACAAATATCACTAAAATAGAGTTCTCAAGGATCCTGTCTAACATCAATATGATTGATAACTTTTCATTCTTTACATTTATAAATGCATCTGTAGTTCTCATTTAATGTAATAATGTTGATAAAGTAAAACGTATTGTCATATTTTTATTAGTTACTTTAACGTTTATTTTAATATTCCGAGGTTCAGATGTGATTTATATATTTTATTAAACAAACATAGTATTATTATTTAATGTAATTGAAAACTTTAACCACTATTTCCATTCAAGCGTTGTAAAGAAATTTCGTACTATAAAGCAAATAACTCATTTACTAATATATCAAATATAAGTAAAAATTTTAAAATATAGGTTACCATTTAGATAATAATTTTCTGACTTTAATTTCACTTAGTTCTCTATCGCAAGAATTATTACGGATTATGTTAGTATTAGCATATATTAACTATAAGTTGTATATAATTTGTAGTTTTTGTGTTGCATATCTTTGGGTTTTTCTTATAAACTACACTTTAGGTATTATTTACCAAAATCACTTTACATTACTTGCTGTGAGTGACGGACAGTAATGATAAATGCACTGAACTATTACAATAACTAGTCTGCTGAAAAATATCAGCAATTAATGCTTTTTTAAGTGATACCAAAAGTGTTAATTCTAAATAATTGTTAATGATATTCCTAATCTAAGTGTATATGTATATATATATATATATATATATATATATATATATATATATATATATATTTATATATATATATATATGTATATGATACGTGATTCTACACAGATAAAAAAATATGATGAGTTGTTATTATCTGGAATACATGCGTTCATTCTGCAGTGCATTATATCTCAGTTCCGACGTTTCCCTAGAATCCCCTCTAGCATTGACGAGGTGAATCCAACAACAGTTGAAGAGTAAGTATCATATACATATACATATACATATATAGGCCTATATCGTGATATTTCACGTTGTCCATTATTTGATAGTAGCACTGACTTCAGAAAACTGTTATTGTAAACAATTACCAATATTAACTCTCTCTCTCTCTCTCTCTCTCTCTCTCTCTCTCTCTATATATATATATATATATATATATATATATATATATATATATATATATATATATTTATATATATATATGTATAATGTATTAAATATGGTGATATGTTTTCTTATAATATAGTTAATAAATTAAAAATATCTCGAAAACAAGAATACTTTTAATGAATATATTTATTAAATATATTTATTTATTGAATATATATATTTATATTGAATATATTTATTTATTATATATATAATGTGTATAACAATAGTTATATAAGAATTGTTGTATGATAAACATTACTAGCAATAATAGTTTACTGACGTTGTACTTGCACGCAAACATTTTCTATTACTCGATGCTTCTATGATTCCTATATCACAGTGATTAGACAATGGTCAAGTGACCGAAAGCTGCCTCATCACATAAAGTAACAATAATTGCATTTAGTGGAGGAATTATTGTTTTACAAATAACAATATCAACTTTATATATCTATATATATAACGAATAATTATTATCTGGAGTACAACCATTCATTCTGCAGTGCATAAAATCGCAGTTCCGACGTTTCGCTAGAATCTCATCTATCATTGACGAGGTGAACCCAACAACAGTTGAAGAGCGAGTGAAGTGTTGTTGGGTTCACCTCGTCAATGCTAGATGATATTCTAGCGAAACGTCAGGACTGTGATTTTATGGACTGCAGAATGAACGGATGTACACCAGATAATAACTATTCATCATAAATAAATAAATATATATATATATATATATATATATATATATAATGTGTATAACATTAGTTATATTAGACGATTTGTTTGATAAACAATATTAATAATAATAGTTTAGTGACGTTGTACTTGCATGCAAACGTTTCTGTTACTCGATGCTTTTATGATTCCTACATTTATACTTATGCTAAGTTAAGTGCCCTACATTTGGTTGTACAGATGTGGACATCAATGGTTTTGTATTATTTCTATTCTTAGCGTGCATTAAGGTCAGGTAGACGTCAGCAAACAACTGTCATTCATCACTAGCATTATGTTTTATTCATTTCTGTCGCTAGTCCAGATGATGACATCTCAACTTACTTCGTGGCTACTTTTATGTTATCGCACACTAAACCTATATATCAAGATAAGTATATATTAAACACTGCAATTATTTTTTGCTATGTTTCATGTTTTTGTTGTTAACTACTTTTTTTCTAATTTAAAGTTTATATGAAAATGACTTAATGGACGCCATTTATAAATAGAGCATAATGCCATATTTAAATTAAAGAGTGGGATAAACTTTAATTTAATAAAGCATTCGGTTACTTATTCCTACATTGGCAGTCTCTAACCTTAAATTTCCAGTTATCATCAGGTGTGAGTTCCATGAAACTTGTTAGCTCACAAGATATTTATCGTGCTATTTTATAGATTTCTAAATTGCCTCTTCTTTGATAACATTTGCCCTCTACTTTAAAAATATAAAAGTCTATGAATCAATAGTCAGTTAGCTTGGTTACCCACTAACGACGTGAAAACCCTGTCTTTAACCCTAATCCTATCGAAGTAATAAAATAAATTTATGTGTGACTGTTGGACATCAAACCACCGAAAGTCTCATTTCGTTGTTTACTGTAATGTTTGTCTTTACACTCGTTAGCCTGCTTTTTATTTTTTGACATAAACATATCTATAGTAATCCTTAAAAACAATAAGTCACGCTATGACGTTATTGGTGTTTACATATTAACTCTATACAGAAAATTGGTAGAAACATGTAAATTGACCTTTACGTCATCCAGCATCTATTTATGACCTAATTTCTTTTCAATTTTGTTACATAAAATTTTCAACCATTACAATTTTAATGTTTCTTATATAAATTGATATGCTTAGGGAAATTATGTTCGAATGATTAGAAATAGAATAGAGTAATAATTGTTTCTTAAAGTTTAGTTAAGTTTTGAATTCCCAAATTTATTTTCCAATCAAAATTTTAAAACTCATTTTGCTTCTTGTAATATTTAATGCGCGTGGTTTTACACAAAACGATTAAACTAAAAGTTGTAAGTGATTACACTTTTACCTCAAGAAGATATAATTAGATATTTCAAACTTTAATAGCTCATAGATAGGTTTTAATCCTTTCAAATTATCACTTGACATTACAGATTAGTTTCGGTGATGCTGGATACATTATTACAGGTATGTACGGTATTACGCTATAATATATTATAAAATGGTTGTGTATGTATCGTATTTACACATATAACAATATAAAAATTCGGTTATAATATTTGAAAATCCAAGCACAACTGAATAAAATGCCGATTCGAAAAAAATGAGCCAATAATTGGCACACAGTTCCAAAATGGTTGTGTATCCCTGTTCTACTTTTTTTTTTTTCAAGACAAATTGTTTTATATCTGTATTTACGAACAGCTTATTTTCTAAGATTATAGTTATCTTCATGATATTCTATTACGAAACCTCAATGGTTACACCTCCTGCTTTAAGAATGACACCTCAATAGCTGCAACGTATGTCTTAAGAGTGACACCTCGATGCCTGCACCTCCTGACATCAGAGTGACACCTCAATGCCTTCACCTCCTGACATCAGAGTGACACCTCAATGCCTTCACCTCCTGACATCAGAGTGACACCTCAATAACTGCAACTTTTGTCTTAAGAGTTACACATCAATAGCTGCACCTCATGCCTTGAGAGTGACACATTAATAGCTGCATTTCCTGCCTTTAAAGTGGAACTCCAATAGCTACACCTTTTGCCTTAAGAGTGACACCTCGATGACTGCACCTTCTGCCTTGAGAGTAACACCTCAAAGGATGCACCTCCTGCTTTAAGAATGGCTGCACCTCCTGTTTTAAGATTGCCACTTACTTGCCACTGGATGCATCTCCCGTCTTAATAGTGACACCTTAACGCCTGCACCTCCTGACATCAGAGTGACACCTCAATGCCTGAACCTCATGAAATTAGAGTGACACCTCTATGACTGGACCTCCTGTCTCAAAAGTGACACCTCAATGCCTGAACCTCCTAACATCAGAGTGACACCTCAATGGCTGCACCTTCTGTCTCAAAAGTGACACCTCAATGCCTGAACCTCTTGACATCAGAGTGAAACCTCAATGCCTGAACCTCTTGACATCAGAGTGACACCTCAATGCCTGAACATCCTGACATCAGAGTTACACTACAATGGCTGCACCTCCTGTCTTAAAAGTGACACCTCAATGCCTGAACATCCTGACATCAGAGTGACACCTCAATGCCTGAACATCCTGACATCAGAGTGACATCTCAATAACTGCCACGTCTGCCTTGAGTGTGACATCTCGATGGCTGCACCACCTGCCTTAAGCGTGACACCTCAATGGATGCACCTTCTGTCTTAAGACTTTGATGAATTG
>JBAIZL010000005.1:111749706-111819706 GCA_036971475.1 Prosapia bicincta
AAATAATGAAATTCGAAGGGATTGTGTAATACATTCCCAGGATGGTTTGTTTGAAGTTTAATGTAGATAAATGCCACCGTCCCAGATGGTTATAACGACTCAAAAACCGATGTATCTATGTATGTGTATATGTATGTATCTTATGGACTCCTAAACGACTGAAAAGTATAATTAAAGAATAAAAATATGGTACAACTCACAAATATAAAATTTTTTATTTCATACGCGTTTCAACGACTAATTTGTCGTCATCCTCAGTGAAAATACACAAATCAAATTAACTAGAAAAAAAATTATATATATATTAAACATAAACTATAAAGTTTTAACAAAAGTAAAAACAAATGTGAAAATCAGATCTGGGCATTGTCAAATATTTAGCCACAGCTACTAATATAATTACATTAAATAACATATGTTAATTATAAATATTTAATTTTGATGAGCCTATATTACTAGTAAAACATAATAATAAAATTATTTAAATAATTAAAAAAGATAGTATTTAACAATTAATTAATTTAAAATAATATTGAATTTTTAATTGGTCCTAATTCATTATTAACAATTTTATTTTTATTTCTATTTATAAATAAATTTTCCCATGCATCTAATTCATTAAAATTTATCACATTTTTTAAAAGGACAAAATTTTTACTTTTAAATTCGTGTTTTTCGTCCAAACAATGTTTTGCTATATAGAGTTCACCTTTTATTTTAATGTATTAACTCACAAGGCATGGCTTCGAAATATAACTTTTATTTTCGTGTTAGCCTTTTGCCTCTATTTTATAAAGTATCATATGAAGTCGGTGAAAATTTATAAGTCGGTGGAGCAGTTAAGATTGTTAAAATCCCGTACCTTGGTAAATATGAACTCGAAAAAAACTTTTCTTATTTTAAAAAGGAAATACCTATATACAATGGACAAATGTTACAAAGGGATCGATTTTGAAGTTGATAATTGCGTTGCTTGCCGAATGAGAAAAGTGATATATCTACAGCGGACAAAGAAGGTACCACAGATTCTGCTTATGTTTTGTATAAATTGATATTTTTGGGAAGACTTTGAAAAGAATGTATTTTTGTAAGTATATTCTCACGACCATTTTGTCCAATCTCTGTTAGTTGTAAATTCTCCCACTCCCTTCTGATAATTATAATCATATTAATTATTTAGTAAAAATGTTTATTTCTATATGTTGGTGATCTTTTCCCATAATTTCTTTTCATTTTAACGTTGCTTGTTACCTTTTGCCATCTTCCTTTCTGTCGTTGACAGTGTTACTAGTTCCTGTATGTAAATGTATCCTTGTTCAACCTAACTCCTAATCAGCGTGTCAAACGTTCGGGCAACTATAAAGTCAGTAATACCGAAAAGGCTTTTCATAAAGTTGAAGTTACTATATATTCTGCTCCATTAGTCTGCAATACAGTCTTCACGAATCTGTTGCCAAGATAATGTGTGTTCGTATGGAGTGTGCCATGACGTATGGAGTGTGCCATGACGTATGGAGTGTGCCATGACGTATGTAGTGTGCCATGACGTATGGAGTGTGCCATGACTTATGAAGTGTGCCATGACGTATGGAGTGTGCCATGACGTAAGGAGTGTGCCATGATGTATGGAGTGTGCCATGACGTATGTAGTGTGCCATGACGTATGGAGTATACCATGACATATGGAGTGTGCCATGACGTATGGAGTATGCCATGACATATGGAGTGTGCCATGACGTATGGAATGTGCCATGACCTATGGATTGTGCCATGACGTATGGAGTGTGCAATGACGTATGGAGTGTGCCATGACGTATGGAGTGTGCCATGACGTATGGAGTGTGCCATGACGTATGGAGTGTGCCATGACGTATGGTGGGTGCCGTGACGTATGGAGGGTGCCATGACGTATGGAGGGTGCCATGACCGTGGAATAATATTGTGTAGAAGGTACAGTATATAGATATAGTACCACACATCATAGTGAGTACAAGATAAGACTGGTTCTAATAGCAAAGGGTTTCTGCAGGTAATGGTTCTTGGATTTTTAAACCGTAACAATTGGTGTTTCTAATATTAGTTTCCTTACGAACTACGAAACTACATCACTAAGTGATGTTTATTTAAGCTCAAGTTGAAAATAACTACAACGGTTTACAGCTAATAAATATCCATATTCAAATATTTACTATGTCAGATTCTTAATATATTCTAACTTTTACTTTGAGATATTTTAGAAGGATAAATATTTTTTTAAAATAAAATCATATCACTTAAGTTATTTACGGTTACGAATTATATTAATAATTTTTAAATACCAAATAAGTAATCGTATGTAAACATTGTGTAAATTATACAATATAAGGCTCTATATAAACAAATTTCCAAAATGTGAAATACTATATACATAATCTTTTATTAAATCATTTACCATTACACAAACCCCTGGGACTAATATAAGAGACACGTCAACATTTGAAAAACACGTAAAACCAAACTTCATGCATAGGCGTCTTACACTGGTCGACAACATCTAGGATCAAACATTGATGGAGTTTTATTAAGTTTTTTATTTTTATATTATAATGATATTGTGACAATATTATTTTGTTATTTTGGTATATATTATCTTTTCTATATCAAATACTACTATACTTTTAGTTTTACGTAATTGATTTGTACTCATGTATGTAAACTGTTTTGTGTTATGTCTTCTTACTGCTTTGTATGTTTGTATCTTCTTCTCCAAATAAAGACGTAGAACTATCTAAGTTATATTTCCATGTAATAAATATTCATGAAGAGTAAATATGGCGTTACGGCAATACTGAGTAAAGTTAATTACCGTCAGAGAACGATTTGTAAAGAAGAAATCACAAGATAAATATAGCTATGAATAACTAAAAACAGGGAGTAGGGGAGGGAATCTGATTATACTATTTTATCGAATATTTAAGAATGCTTTGTAAATGTTGTCAAATTGTTTTTTTTTTTAGTTGTAATATAATTCTAATAACTGTATTTATTCATTCCCTGTCTTCCACATTGCCTTTTTTAAAGTCACTCGTTCCATTCATATTTGTTAACAAGCACTTAGTAGATACAAACATTAAGCATACCTAATGTTCTGATATCTATATCTTAGGATTAAATAAATATGAATACATTTATTAGTGTAAATTTTACGATTTCCTGATTGACTTGTGTTAAGTAATTCACGCGTTAAAAGCTAATTACTGAAATCCTTCTCTGGCGAAATGATGGCACTCGTCATTGAAATAAGGTGGTTGATGATATAAAGACCATTGGTGTAGACTTTACACTTGGTGAGTAATTCATAATCTTTAGAACTACGTTCCTACAGATTTACAGTACAAATGGAAAAATGGTTGTAGAAAGGAACGAGTAGGCCTTTTAGTTTTGACGATATTATGGACACAGTAAAAAATATGATTTTTTAAAAACCAATTAGTGAATATATATATATATATATATATATATATATATATATATTAAAAATGTAACTCTTTCATCATGTATGTATCGAAAAACTAACTATTCAGGTGGTTTGTGTTTATATTATTAAGTTTATTGTATCATCTAATTTTGGTTTATTTGTGGCAACGAAAAATAAAACTTCCAAAGAATCAAAAATGATTGTTATCAGCAGTAAATAAATAGGACAATATTTTTAAATAATTACTCCTATTATCACGGATTAAAAACATGTAAAATATATACATAGTCATGACTTTTATAAAATACATCTAAGGTGACACCAATATTACTAGAGCTATTATGTACAAGCGATAAAAAAATGACGATGAAAATATAATTGAAACCAGTTACTGGGTTTTCTATAACACCATCAACAATAAAATGGGAATTCATATTTACTTGATGATTGAAACTATTTGATAACCTAACATACAACTTGTAAGTAGGAGGCAATTCCTATTTAAAATATGTTTGACAACGTGTTTGTGATTTTTGTCTTTGTTTGAGTAGGCCTATACGTTTATTTATATAGAAATATACACGTAGAATATATTAAGCTAAAAGCTTGCACGATATCTCATACATAACATTTACATACTAATAAGTTTACAAATTAATTAGCAATGTGAAATTCCTGGCTCACAGTAATAATCCTCCGCAGACACGTTGGCTAGGGATTTTCACGTACTTCACTGATACAGGGTGTTTTGAAACTATTGCCGGTTTTATATGAGCCTGTGTTTATAGTACTACTGACATAAGAACCGTTTTAGTTAATCGCATAATAATTCACAAATTACTTTTTGTTTAACTATGGAAAACCTTGAAAATTGAAACAAATTGAAGTTAGAATCTTTTTTGAAATTCATCATCTTTAAGTTTTGTCCTCAGAAAAAGGTTGTTTAAAAAAAGTATTGAGTTTAAAATTGACATATAAAGACAGAAATTTCCGTACAAATAAATTAAATCCTCTCAGCCATGAGCTTGAAAAAAAAACTATAATATTGATTTCGGAAATACATATTGTTACGCTGATATTGTTAATAACTTCTAACATCTGTAAATAACTAGTATTTATATTGCCTGGCAGGAAAGCCGTTAACAGTAGTCACACAAACAACGCTCTAATGTTGGCAATAAGTTGAACACAGGTAAATTTTGTGCTGACTGAATCTGTAAAGTTTTTATCAATCAGCGGTAAAACTGAATCGGTCGTTATTGCATGGCTACAAGGTTTGGCACAATAGTGGGTTTATTGAATTCAGAGAGGTTTTATTTATTTTTTACGTAAATAAAGCGAGCATCAAGATATTATTGCTACGAAAAATATATGACTTATATTTGGGAGATTTTGTCTTATGGCTGATTAATTACGTGAACTTTTTAAATTTAATCCTAATTATATAAACGTAATTTATAAATATAAAATTACGTTTCAATGGTATTATGGTAAATATATAAAATATTATTAAATATATATATGTATATATATATATATATATATATATATATATATATATATATATATATATATATATATACATTTTACTTTGCAATACTGTTCAATACTGTGCAATACTGTTTATTCACTTATCACTTAGACTATAATGAACTTAAACAAGAATCTTACTGGTATATATGAGAGTTAACTTTCGAAGACATTAAATTATGCGTATTCATTTTCGAGCATCAACTGAGACTAAGTACTTCTTGTAGATTGCCAGGTATGTGGGATTTCCGTTGTCACGTGGTATACCGGTATTTCTGAATTTACTACACTGTGGAAGAGTTTTTATAGTTTCTCTTGGTATTAATTTTGTCTATTAAGTTAAATACATTATCATTTTTAAATATTTGTATGTGTGCTTTATAATATTGTTTTTGTGTTTATAAATTTGTAGCTGATCCCAGATGTACGTTTTCTAATGGTTGGTATTGATGGATTACGTGACTAAGTTTGAATTGTAAATGTCAAGAGATAAAACCTCTTTATATCTGTCTTTTAATTTCTTTTTTGTAACATTCTTGTTTAAGTACATTATAGTGTAAGTGACATTATTATCAATCCGTTTATTCTTACTTGTGAGAAACAAGATAATATAAAGTGGTAGCTCCACTATAAATATATCTGGTATATAAAAAAAGAGTACCTGCATTTTTAAGAGTTCATGAAACTAAATTGTTTGATAGCTAATTGTTTTTAATTTTAGAATTTTGTTTTGTTTATAAAATTGTGATAAATTGCTTATAATTTATGTTGATAACAAGATACAATTACGAAATGACAAATTACAATCGGACGTTAAAACTGATTGTGTTCATAAATATATGACCTGGTGGATTGAAACGTGTTGACCGTGCGCGAAATGATGAAATACAATAGATGGTAGTTACGTGTGACGTTAAGCGATGTGTCCAGGGATTTATTACTGTACTCCACCTACCCCACCCCCATGAAGCGCAAAGGTAATCTAATAAACGTGTGACACTGACTTTGTTGTTATACCCATATACAGGCAGTTATTGCGACCAAATAATTAGTATCTCTGGTGTACAAACTAGCCGTAGCTATCATTAACATTAACAATCTAGCATAAAAACGATATATGTATCCTTGTTTTACATTGTTTGACGTTGGAATGATTATAGATAAATGAATATTGTTTAATAAATAATAAATCTTTATTTATTTATAATAATTTTTCGTTAATATTACAAACAATATGTCATAGACATGGTATTTAAGAAATAAAGAACGTAATAGATGCTTGATTAGAGGAATGGTTTTTGGTAAGAGTAGAGATATTTTATTAGTAACTCTCTCTCTCTTTCTATCTCTCTCTCTCTCTCTCAATGCATATATAGAAAATAAACATACAAATGTGTATATATATATATATATATATATATATATATATATATATATATATATATATATATATATACGCCATATGAGTAGGACTACCCTTAGAATAGCGCACCCACCCCTAACTCGGCCGCTACGTAACCTAGGACTATAGGGGTAGTTTTGGATGATGCTCAAGGTCATCACCTACCTGATCGTAGCCTTAGGGATGGTTTTGAACACGTCCAGAGGGGTGGGGGGTAGTTTTTCGAAAAAAATTATTTTCAACCCACTAACCTAAGCTAGCCAAATTTGATCAAACCTAACCTAACCTAATTGTTGGGGGTGACCTCAGCCACGTTCAGGACCATCTCCAAGGGTAGCCCCGGGGGTGGATTGGGGGTGGGGGTAGTTTTCGAAAAAATTTTGGAAAATCGTGTCTTGACCGATAGGGTGAGTTTAGAGTCTATTACGGGCTGCTGAGGGGTAGTTTCACTTAGGGGTAGTTTTTACAAAAAATATGAAATTGCCAAAAATCGGTCGGCTGGATCAACAGACAGTACAGGATATGTCTAGAGTCCTTTTTGGACCGTTGCGGGGGTTGTTTCACCTAGGGGTAGTTTTTAAATAAAATATGAAATTGCCAAAAATCGATCGGTTTGATCGAAAGACCGTACGGGATATGTGTCCATTATGGTAGGCTGTGTGGGTGGGATCACCGGTTTTCAGATTGCCAAAAATGATCGAGGTCCTTTTTCGAAAAAATAAAATCCGACCCACTTACCTAAATGATTAAAGAGGACTCTGAATGACCTTGAGCATGGACCAGGGGCCTAATTTACTACGTCTAGTGGTGGTTATTGGATCCAACCCAACCAACCCACAGGGTAATATCAACTGCGTGCAGGTCCATCATGAATGAAGGCGGGTCTGAATGAATGAAGGCGGCTCTGAATGACCTTGAGCATGGACCAGGGGCCTAATTGACTACGTCTAGAGGTGGTTATTGGATCCAACCCAACCAACCCATAGGGTAATATCAACAGCGTGCAGGTCCATCATGAATGAAGGCGGGTCTGAATGAATGAAGGCGGCTCTGAAAGACCTTGAGCATGGACCAGAGGCATAATTGACTACGTCTAGAGGTGGTTATTGGATCCAACCCAACCAACCCATAGGATAATATCAATAGCGTGCAGGTCCATCATGAATGAAGGCGGGTCTGAATGAATGAAGGCGGCTCTGAATGACCATGATCATAGACTATGAGGTGTATTTGACTACTTCTAGAGGTAATTAATGGAAAAAAAAACCAAATCAGGCATATGACGCAACAACCCCCGGGACAGCCTCCCCGGAGGTAGCTACCGGCGTGGGGTTATCTTAAGATATAACTGTTTAATATATGAAATATCAACGCTCGAACGATCCCAGGCGGTAGGCCCACCCTAAAATGAACGGTATAACCCAGGGTAATGAGAGATACAAGTTGAATGTTAAATGCCGCGTAGGCCGCTCACTCGAACCCTGACAGGCCAGCGCCTTAAAAACAAAATATCTAAAAACATACCAGGTATAGCAACAGAGCTATCTATTAGGGCCCACCTCCAAAGGTAAAAAAATAAACAGTGTAACAAAACCTTATCGCTTGAGTGAATACGTTTGACCTACATGTGCAGGCATGCAGAGATAACGCAAATCCCTAGAACCGCAAAGACAAATAGCTACCGGTGGTCTATTTTCATATTATAAAAATAATAAGCAGTTACCTGTATAAAAAAAAAATACCTTTGCAGATAAGAGTGCAAGAACCTGGACACATAGAAGAATCAAATACATGTGCAGACAGAAGAAGCAAGGATCTGGACATATAGAAGAAGCAAAGACCTGGACGGATAGGAAAATAAAGGACCCGGACAGGTATACGAGGCAATGCATGGGCAGATAGAAAAAACAAGGATTTGGTCAGGTAGACGAGGTAGGGCTTGGGCAGATAGAAGAAACAACGATCTGGACAGATAGAAGAAGCTAGGACATGGATAGGTAGACGAGGCAATGCTTAGGCAGATAGAAAAAACAAGGATTTGGTCAGGCAGACAAGGTAGGGCTTGGGCAGATAGAAGAAACAACGATCTGGACAGATAGAAGAAGCTAGGATATGGATAGGTAGACGAGGCAAGGCTTGGACAGATTGAAGAAGCAATGACCCAGAGAGATTGTTGAGGTAAGGCTTGGACAGATAGAAGAAGCAAGAACCTGGACAAATAGAAGAAGCATATACCTGGACTGGTATACGGAGTAACGTCCCGGACAGATAGAAGAAACAAATATCTGGACAGATAAAAGAACCAAGGACTTCGGCACGTAGAGGAACCAAGACTTGGACAGACGGAAGAAGCAAGGACATGAACAGATAAGAGAAGTAAGGACCTGGACGGATAGAAGAAGCAAGTACCTAGACAGATAGAAGAAGCAGGGATATGGACAGATAGGAGAAGCCTTGCCAGATAGGAGGAGGCCCTTGACCTGGACAGATAGAAGAAGCAAATACATGGACACATAGAAGAAGCAAAGACCTGGACAGATAGAATATGCAAGTACCAGGACAAATAGAAGAAGCGAGTAGTTGGACAGATAGAAGAAGTAAGGACTTGGACAGATATGAGAAGCACGGACTTGGGCAGATAGAAGAAGCAAGTACATGGATACATAGAAGAAGTAAGGATATGGACAGATAGGAGAAGCAAGGACCTTGGTCCGATAAAAAGAGCAAATACCTGGACAGATAGAAGAAGCAAGGACCTTTACCGATGGAAGAAGCAAGTACATGGACTGATAGAAGAAGCAAGGACCTGGACCGATAAAAGAAACAAGCACCTGGGGAGATAGAAGAAGCAGGTACTTGGACAGATAGTAGAAGTAAGCACCTGGACAGACAGAAGAACCCAAGGCCTACATATATATATAATCAGAAATCAATGTAAATAATCAAATAGCATCAATGGATATATCCTATAGCGGCAAATGTATCTAGATATAAAAGGTATATATGGAGAAACACTAATAAAGAGGCCTATCACAAAACGAGAAAAAATATATGTTATTAAACGATCCTAAAACGATGCTAAACCAACATGCTATCATACATATTCGTATATACCATGTTAAGCCTACATACGTGATAGTCCACATAATGCGTTAAACAAATATGCATGTAAACCTGCATACATACTATGCTAAGCCGACTTACATGAATCCCTAAATGTGCCTACTATGTCGGTAAACCGCCGGCCAAAGCCTATATGATCTAAGCCTGACACACATTTACACCTCGTCTATCAGGTAGAACCAGGCAACCGTATAATAAGGGAAGTACTATATGGTATAGCTAACAATGCATAACCTATCACGCCCATCACGGTCAACAAATATTACAATATAATTTTAAAAAAAAAGTCGCGCAACCTATATACATACAGTGCTAAGCCAACATTCAGGCATATATACTATGTTAAAACAGCGTGCAATATACTCTAGATAGCCAAATATACGTTGTTAAACCAATATGCAGGTTAACCTATATACATCCCGTTACCCACATATGCCTATATAATATGTTAAGCCTGTATAAGTGATTGCCCTTATAGTGTGTTCAATAAATATGCGTGTAAACCAAATAAATACTCTGGCAAGCCAACATGCATGCTATCATAGATAGGCGTATATACTATGTTAGGCCTACATATCGCGTTAAACAAACATGTGTAAGCCACCATACATATTATGCTAAGCCGACAAGGGCCTACAAATTGTAACACATTATATCCACTGCATAGTTTAGCTAAACGGCTATCACACACTATCCTACAGGTACCACATAATACCTGATCAATAACTCATAGTATCCAATGCATAGCCTGACGAAGGTTTAATATATAGTATCCAGAGGCCTCGCTAACGATTAACACGTTGTATCCATAAGGCCTACTATGTCGGTAAACCACAGGCCCAAGCTTATATGATCTGAGCTAGTTTCACCTCGTCTATCAGGTAGAACCTCAGGCAGGCGGCTGTATAATACGGGAAGTACTATATCGTATAGCTAACAATGCATAACCTATCACGCCCATGACGGTCAGCAAATACTACAATATAATTAAAAAGTCACGCAGCCTATTTACATACAATACTAACCAATAGAGGCATATATACTATGTTAAACCAGCATGCAATATACTCTAAATAGCCATATATACGCTGTTAAACAAATATGCGTGTAAACCTACATAAATACTATGGTAAGCCAACATGCATGCTATCATACTGTGTTAAGCCTAAATACATAATAGAATACATAATGTGTTAAACATATATGTGTGTAAGCCAGCATAGATATTATGCTAAGAAGACATGGACCTACAAAGTATAACACATTATATTCGGTGCATAGTTTAGCTAATGGATATCACACACTAACCTACAAGCTGCCCACAAATTACCACATAATACCTGATACATAGCCCGGATAATCATTAACGCATAGCGGCCGATGCAAGTCATGACTAGGGCTAACACAACATATTCAAACCATAGCCTGACTAGGGCTAACACATAGTATCCGATGAGAAGTATGAATACATAATATCCGTTGCATAGCTCGGCTAAAGTTCGTCATATAGCACCCGAAGTATAGCTTGACAAACACATAGCATCTCATGAGCGGCGTGATATAAGGTAACACATAGTATCCGATACACAACCTAGGATTGAATATGACGTCATCCACGTGGAGAACAAGATGGTGGCAATGTTCATACCGACTTCAAAAAGGGCTATGGCCTGTGTAGGCTAGATCAAATAACCAACGTTTCAACTAAACTACTGTCATACGCGTAGTTTAACCAACCAACATACGTGAAGTTCAAACGAACAGCATTGACACCAAGTCCAAATAGGCTATGGCGGCTATGCCCAGATCAACGTATCAGCTAATCAAAATGAAAAACTTACGTTAATCAACCAACATCTACACCGAGGTCAAATGGGTTGTGTTTAGCGAAGGCACTGGCAAAAGCTTTAAGCCTTAGACATAATTATAGCTATCAACGCATACCAAAATAGCTATGCAGAAACCGTCAAGGCCATTACACATATTGTCCAGGTATGTTCTCCATCAAACCGAGACTTTAGACACCATCTCTGTAAAACAGATAACAAATTATACTCTACCACAATAGGTATGTCAAAACTGTTACCGACTCCTAATCTAAGACAATGGTTACGTAACGCCCTTTATCATTTTAAGACCTTAAGCGATATCTTCGTAAAGACAGCCGCAATAGTTACGTTAAAAAGAGCTACCGATGCTCACCCTACCATAAAAGCTACGTACAGACGGCTAATATTGTATAACCTATCACATGACTTATGTAAAAACAGCTATGCATAACCTGTCACACAATAACTGCGTAAAGGCAGCTAACAATGCCTACCCCTTTAAAATAGCTACGAAAAGATAACAACCAATACATACCCTATCATAATAGCTATGTAAAGACAATAACTGCGTAAAGGCATCTAACAATGCCTACCCCATTAAAATAGCTACGAAAAGATAACAGCCAATACATACCCTATCATAATAGCTGTGTAAAGACAATTAAAGATGCATAGGCTAACTCGTTATTGACTGCTACTAAATAATGAACCATCACACTAGCCTCGTAAAGACAGCTACCAACATCACAATAGCTACGTAAAAACAGTTATCGATCAATGACCAAGATAATACTTACGTAAGATCTATATCAGTGCTAAGACAATAGCTCCGTAAGGAAAACCTACCACTGCATGAACTACGACAACAGCAAGGTATGGACGGCTACCAATGCATTACTTATCACAGCTACCAACACATAACTCGTCACATTAGCTAAGTAAATAGCTCTACCAGTGCCTAGCCTATCACACAGGCTAACTGAGGGGTCACTAACTAACCCATCACAATATCTTTGTACAAGGCAGAAGGCGTGATCATCCCCATCTTTATCCCACACCCAACAGTAGGTTAGGTTAGAAGCACTCTGGCCAGCTTAGGTTAGTGGGTTGAAAATAATTTTTTCTAAAAACTACCCCTCTAGACGTGGTTGAACTCTCCCCCAAGTCTACGATCAAGGTCACATCGACCGCCTGCATCATCCAAAACCACCCTTAACTCTTTTACACGGGCTGATATATATATATATCATACATGGTATTTATGCGAGTTAACTATCAAAGGTTGGTCGTATCTCCATCAACGGGCATCACTGACCGGGGTTTGTAGAAGTTAGGGGTGGTTTTGGATGATGCAGGCGGTCGATGTGACCTTGATCGTAGCCTTGGGGGAGGGTTCAACCACGTCTAGAGGGGTAGTTTTTAGAAAAAATTATTTTCAACCCACTAACCTAAGCTGGCCAGAGTGCTTCTAACCTAACCTACTGTTGGGTGTGGGATAAAGATGGGGATGATCACGCCTTCTGCCTTGTACAAAGATATTGTGATGGGTTAGTTAGTGACCCCTCAGTTAGCCTGTGTGATAGGCTAGGCACTGGTAGAGCTATTTACTTAGCTAATGTGACGAGTTATGTGTTGGTAGCTGTGATAAGTAATGCATTGGTAGCCGTCCATACCTTGCTTTTGTCGTAGTTCATGCAGTGGTAGGTTTTCCTTACGGAGCTATTGTCTTAGCACTGATATAGATCTTACGTAAGTATTATCTTGGTCATTGATCGATAACTGTTTTTACGTAGCTATTGTGATGTTGGTAGCTGTCTTTACCAGGCTAGTGTGATGGTTCATTATTTAGTAGCAGTCAATAACGAGTTAGCCTATGCATCTTTAATTGTCTTTATACAGCTATTATGATAGGGTATGTATTGGCTGTTATCTTTTCGTAGCTATTTTAATGGGGTAGGCATTGTTAGATGCCTTTACGCAGTTATTGTCTTTACATAGCTATTATGATAGGGTATGTATTGGTTGTTATCTTTTCGTAGCTATTTAAAGGGGTAGGCATTGTTAGCTGCCTTTACGCAGTTATTGTGTGACAGGTTATGCATAGCTGTTTTTACATAAGTCTTGTGATAGGTTATACAATATTAGTCGTCTGTACGTAGCTTTTATGGTAGGGTGAGTATCGGTAGCTCTTTTTAACGTAACTATTGCGGCTGTCTTTACGAAGATATCGCTTAATGTCTTAAATTGATAAAGGGCGTTACGTAACCATTGTCTTAGATTAGGAGTCGGTAACAGTTTTGACATACCTATTGTGGTAGAGTATAAATTGGTAGCTGTTTTACAGAGATGGTGTCTAAAGTCTCGGTTTGATGGAGAACATACCTGGACAATATGTGTAATGGCCTTGGCGGTTTCTGCATAGCTATTTTGGTACGCGTTGATAGCTGTAATTATGTCTAGGGCTTAAAGCTTTTGCCGGTGCCTTCACTAACCATAACCCATTTGACTTTGGTGTAGATGTTGGTTGATTAGCGTAAGTTTTTCATTTTGATTAGCTGAAACGCTGATCTGGGCATAGCCGCCATAGCCTATTTGGACTTGGTGTCAATGCTGTTCGTTTGAACTTCGCGTATGTTGGTTGGTTAAACGATGCGTAAGACAGTAGTTTAGTTGAAACGCTGGTTATTTGATCTAGCCTACACAGGTCTTAGCCACCATAGCCCTTTTGAACTCGGTATCAACATTACAGCCATCTTGTTCTTCACCTGGATGACGTCATATTCGATCCTATACTTCGGGTGCTATATGACGAACTTTAGCCGAGATATGCAGCGGATATTATGTATTCATACTTCTCATCGGATACTATATGTTAACCCTTCGTCAGGCTATGGTTTGGATATATTGTGTTAGCCCTAGTCGTGATTTGCATCGTATACTATGTGATAATGATTAACCGGGCTATGTATCAGGTATTATGTGGTAATTTGTGGGCAACTTGTGGGATAGTGTGTGATATCAATTAGTTAAACTATACACTGGATATAATGTGTTATACTTTGTAGGCCCCTGTCTTCTTAGCATAATATCTATGCAAACTTACACATATATATGTTTAACACATTATGTATTCTATTATGTATTTAGGCTTAACACAGTATGATAGCATGTTGGCTTACCATAGTATTTATGAAGGTTTACACGCATATTTGTTTAACAGCGTATATATGGCTATTTAGAGTATATTGCATGCTGGTTTAACATAGTATATATGCCTATATTGGTTAGTATTGTATGTATATAGGCTGCGTGACTTTTTTTTTTTTAATTATATTGTAGTATTTGCTGACCGTCATGGGCGTGATAGGTTATGCATTGTTAGCTATACGATATAGTACTTCCCACATTATACAGTCACCTGCCTCAGGTTCTACCTGATAGACGGGGTGAAAATGTGTGTCAGGCTCTGATCACATAAGCTTAGGCCTGTGGTTTACCGACATAGTAGGCCTTATGGATACAATGTGTTAATCGTTAGCGAGGCCTCTGGATACTATATGTTAACCCTTCGTCAGGCTATGCATCGGATACTATGTGTTATTGATCAGGTATTATGTGGTAATTTGTGGGCAACTTGTAGGATAGTGTGTGATAGCCCTTTAGCTAAACTATGCGTTGGATATAATTTGTAGGCCCTTGCCGGCTTAGCATAATATGTATGTATGTTTGCGGCTTACACACATGTTTGTTTAACGCATTATGTGGGCCTAACATAGTATATACGCCTGTGTGGGGTATCGGCCTAATACAGGATGTATAGGTTAACCTGCATATTGGTTTAACAACGTATATATGGCTATTTAGAGTATATTGCATGCTGCTTTAACAAAGTATATATGCCTGAATTTTGGCTTAGCACTGTATGTATATAGGTTGCGTAACGTTTTTTAATTATATTGTAATATTTGTTGACAGTCTTTGGCGTGATAGGTTATGCGTTGTTAGCTATACCATATAGTACTTCCCGTATTATACAGTTGTCAGGTTCTACCCGATAGACGAGGTGTAAATGTGTGTCAGGCTTAGATCATATAGGCTTTGGCCGGTGGTTTACCGACATAGTAGGCGCATTTAGGGATTCATGTAAGTCGGCTTGGCATAGTATGTATGCTGGTTTACACGCATGTTTGTTTAACACATTATGTGTACTATCATGTATGTAGGCTTAACAAGCCTATGTATGATAGCATGCGTGTTGGCTTAGCATCGGTTTAGGATCGTTTAATAACATATATTTTTTCTCGTTTTGTGATAGGCCTCTTTATTAGTGTTTCTCCATATATACCTTTATATCTAGATACATTTGCAGCTATAGGATATATCCATTGAGGCTATTTGATTATTTACACTGATTTCTGATTATATATATGTAGGCCTTGGGTTCTTCTGTCTGTCCAGGTGCTTACTTCTACTATCTGTCCAAGTACCTGCTTCTTCTATCTGCCCAGGTGCTTGTTTCTTTTATCGGTCCAGGTCCTTGCTTCTTCTATCAGTCCATGTACTTGCTTCTTCCATCGGTACAGGTCCTTGCTTTTTCTATCTGTCCAGGTATTTGCTCTTTTTATCGGTCCAGGTCCTTGCTTCTCCTATCTGTCCATATCCTTACTTCTTCTATGTATCCATGTACTTGCTTCTTCTATCTGCCCAAGTCCGTGCTTCTCATATCTGTCCAAGTCCTTACTTCTTCTATCTGTCCAACTACTCGCTTCTTCTATTTGTCCTGGTACTTGCATATTCTATCTGTCCAGGTCTTTGCTTCTTCTATGTGTCCATGTATTTGCTTCTTCTATCTGTCCAGGTCAGGGACCTCCTCCTATCTGGCAAGGTTTCTCCTATCTGTCCATATCCCTGCTTCTTCTATCTGTCCAGGTACTTGCTTCTTCTATCCGTCCAGGTCCTTACTTCTCTTATCTGCTCATGTCCTTGCTTCTTCCGTCTGTCCAAGTCTTGGTTCCTCTACGTGCCGAAGTCCTTGGTTCTTTTATCTGTCCAGATATTTGTTTCTTCTATCTGTCCGGGACGTTACTCCGTATACCAGTCCAGGTATTTGCTTCTTCTATTTGTCCAGGTTCTTGCTTCTTCTATCTGTCCAAGCCTTACCTCATCAATCTCTCTGGGTCATTGCTTCTTCAATCTGTCCAAGCCTTGCCTCGTCTACCTATCCATGTCCTAGCTTCTTCTATCTGTCCAGATCGTTGTTTCTTCTATCTGCCCAAGCCCTACCTCGTCTAACTGTCCAAATCCTTGTTTTTTCTATCTGCCCAAGCATTGCCTCGTATACCTGTCCGGGTCCTTTATTTTCCTATCCGTCCAGGTCTTTGCTTCTTCTATATGTCCAGATCCTTGCTTCTTCTGTTTGCACACGTATTTGATTCTTCTATGTGTCCAGGTTCTTGCTCTCTTATCTGCAAAGGTATTTATTTTTTTTTTGTACAGGTAACTGCTTATTATTTTTATAATATGAAAATAGACCACCGGTAGCTATTTGTCTTTGCGGTTCTAGGGATTTGCGTTATCTCTGCATGCCTGCACATGTAGGTCAAACGTATTCACTCAAGCGATAAGGTTTTGTTACACTGTTTCACCTTTAGAGGTGGGCCATACTAGATACCTCTGTATGTTTTTAGATAAATCTGTAGCGCGGGGCGCTGGCCTGTCAGGGTTCGAGTGAGCGGCCTACGCGGCATTTAACATTCAACTTGTATCTCTCATTACCCTGGGTTATACCGTTCATTTTAGGGTGGGCCTACCGCCAGGGATCGTTCGAGCGTTGATATTTCATATATTAAACAGTTATATCTTATGATAACCCCACGCCGGTAGCTACCTCCGGGGAGGCTGTCCCGGGGGTCGTTGCGTCATATGCCTGATTTGGTTTTTTTTTCCATTAATTACCTCTAGAAGTAGTCAAATACACCTCATAGTCTATGATCATGGTCATTCAGAGCCGCCTTCATTCATTCAGACCCGCCTTCATTCATGATGGACCTGCACGCTATTGATATTATCCTATGGGTTGGTTGGGTTGGATCCAATAACCACCTCTAGACGTAGTCAATTATGCCTCTGGTCCATGCTCAAGGTCTTTCAGAGCCGCCTTCATTCATTCAGACCCGCCTTCATTCATGATGGACCTGCACGCTGTTGATATTACCCTATGGGTTGGTTGGGTTGGATCCAATAACCACCTCTAGACGTAGTCAATTAGGCCCCTGGTCCATGCTCAAGGTCATTCAGAGCCGCCTTCATTCATTCAGACCCGCCTTCATTCATGATGGACCTGCACGCAGTTGATATTACCCTGTGGGTTGGTTGGGTTGGATCCAATAACCACCACTAGACGTAGTAAATTAGGCCCCTGGTCCATGCTCAAGGTCATTCAGAGTCCTCTTTAATCATTTAGGTAAGTGGGTCGGATTTTATTTTTTCGAAAAAGGACCTCGATCATTTTTGGCAATCTGAAAACCGGTGATCCCACCCACACAGCCTACCATAATGGACACATATCCCGTACGGTCTTTCGATCAAACCGATCGATTTTTGGCAATTTCATATTTTATTTAAAAACTACCCCTAGGTGAAACAACCCCCGCAACGGTCCAAAAAGGACTCTAGACATATCCTGTACTGTCTGTTGATCCAGCCGACCGATTTTTGGCAATTTCATATTTTTTGTAAAAACTACCCCTAAGTGAAACTACCCCTCAGCAGCCCTTAATAGACTCTAAACTCACCCTATCGGTCAAGACACGATTTTCCAAAATTTTTTCGAAAACTACCCCCACCCCCAATCCACCCCCGGGGCTACCCCCGGAGATGATCCTGACCGTAGCCGAGGTCACCCCCAACACTTAGCTTAGGTTAGGTTTGATCAAATTTGGCTAGCTTAGGTTAGTGGGTTGAAAATAATTTTTTTCGAAAAACTACCCCCCACCCCTCTGGACGTGTTCAAAACCACCCCTAAGGCTACGATCAGGTAGGCGATGACCTTGAGCATCATCCAAAACTACCCCTATAGTCCTAGGTTACGTAGCGGCCGAGTTAGGGGTGGGTGCGCTATTCTAAGGGTAGTCCTACTCATATGAAGAAGGGGACATATATATATATATATATATAAAGGAATAATAGGTTGAACTTATGTTAGGCTATAATTAAATGTATAGATAATTATGTAACTATTTGGACTGCTTTAACTGTAGCTTAGACATTAAACTATAACATGATTATACTTAGTTCAGTTCTTCTTGAGTTTGCATCATATGGTTTATCGTAATAACCACCCGTAAGTTTTACGTTTGTAATTATTGATTTTGTCATATATTTTATCAATGGAAAAATGAGAAAAGATTTGTTTTGAAAATTTTTACTTTACGACAAATTGTTTTTTTGTAATTTTGATAATATATTATTATATATGTGTGTGTTTTAGATGGACTACAAATTTATTTAAAAATGTTGCTCTGTTTAATTTTATCTACATCAGTTTACAGAAAACAATACGATAGGCTTAGCCTCTTCTTGTTTACTTTCTTATTGAGAGTATGGCGATAGTTTGGATGGAGAAGCTACATAAATATTAAAAAGTTGGCTGAGACTGCAGAGGTCAATGGATACAAACATGTTGAACTGAAGTAAGGAAAAAGTTGTAGGCCGTATCTACGGTACACAGGTCGTTTTTAGTTACAAGACTTAGCCTTTTAGCGGTTTTTCTTTGAAGGACCTCTCTGTTCTTCAGTGACAGGTAAAATTTGAGAGGATATACATTACGGGTAAGAGAAATAATGGGCAGGATTTGGGTTGGGTCAGTCATCGGCTGATCACAGAGGTGGAGTACATGAGGAAGAAAGTTATAGAAGACAATGAGCATGCTAGCTTGTGAGGGCGCGACCCTGGTGTTGTAAAATGAATGATTAGACACTATTGATTGAGATATGTATACCGCTGAAGTTGCAGGGGAGAAGCTTCATATATGATTGGTCTCCTGACATATTAAACCTCTATGCAAATGTCTTCCAAGATATACTCCCAGGTCTAAGTAACCCTAGTCGTTGAGTAACGACAAGAGTATCCAACTTTGTATCGAATAACATGTGTAATTTGGGCTCGGCGACTTCTGTCATCGGGCACTGCTAATATCCCGTAGCAACATCTGTACAAAGCCAACAAGTATGAATCTTTGTGTTCCTTTATTCGTCGAAGGGGGTTCTCCAGTGAATACTTTCTTGTTGAAGTTGGTGTCAGTGGTCTTCGGGCGAAATCTGTCCATTTTTTGCCCAAGGATTTGTGATTTATTGAGGGATCGTGCAGTCTATTGGTGTAAGCAGTGAGGGGAGAGACGTGGTCACGCAAAAGTGATTTACCCTCTATAGCCAGGTCTTCAGTCCTGGACTGCTCTTTCTTATTTGCGTGATAATAGTGTTTCATTCAGTGGGCCCTCTGTCGGGGGCAATTCCTAACGCGCGTTCAAACCTCTTCTTCTATCTTCATGTTTTCTTGACTTATTTGTATCTTCTCAGTCACATATTCACGATATGTAATAGTGATTAACCTTTACCCAATAGCTTAACTTTATTGTTCTATATAATATTGTTCAATACTAATAATATTCATAATGTTTAAGTGATATTTAATAATAGAAAAAAGACCTAATTTCTAATTTATTAACATTTTATTCGTGTATTTTTTCTAACATCCTCCCTTTATTTCAAATTATATGCAACCAATATTTGTTTAACTTATCATCTCGAAAATAAATTTATCATAGACTTTCTTACTTTTCTGTCAGTTTTACTATGGAAATATTTCTTTGTTATATTGATTTCACTGTCTCTCACATGACTTCAAACGAAATCTCTGTCCAGTGTATTAAATAAAAGGTTTTCTCGATATTTGCATAGCCTATGTTTGTTTCATTCTCGTTTTATTAAATGATGCGCTCTATTTGAGTTAGCGAAAAAGAAAGTCCTTGAAAAAAAAACATAATAAAAATGGCATTACCATAAAAAAAAATTTAATTAATAGTATGTCTGTATGTTTTTTTAATAGAATTCGCAGTTTAGTAAAAACGTAATTCATTATATTTCTGATTTAAGTGACTAATTTAGTAACTGGGAAGAGGCCAACATTGTATTCACGGCTGCTAGTAGGCCTAAATTAATTACATTTTAATCAAACAGTTTGATTAACATATCCATTAATAATCACCTTAACAACAGTTTATGACTATCCGAACTTTAAGTTTTTCAAATTTGTTAAAACGTACTGACACAGAACGTTTTCAATCGCTATGTGCCGATCTTCATCAGTGTCTTCTGCTTGAAGCAGAAGAGACTGATGAAGAGAGCCGCATAGCGATCGTAAACGTTCTGTCTCAGTACGTTTTACCAAATTTACAAAATTTAAACTTCTGATAGTCATAAACTATAGTTTAAGTGATTAATAAGACTCACCAAACGTAATGGACTACAAAATTCAAGAATGTAACATATCCGGTCCTGTAACCTAACAAATCAAAAACTTTTGCTTCCAGTTACCTTACTTGCATGGTTAGCAAATGGGTGTAAAAAAACAAAATAAAATCAATATAATGCATTTTATTAAGAAAAAGACTCCCTAGTTGTATAATTTATAAAGAGGATATGATTGTAAATGACGAGTTGTCATGGTATCCTAAGCCAAATTCAATGGTCTACTAAAAAGATTACCTTACAAAAGAGTAGGGCTTTATATCACAAAATAATAGTTTAAATGCTTTTAAATATCAATAATATTGTCATCATATCATCTGTTAAGATATTCTGCTTGTCTGTTAGTATTATTATCCGTCACTCCTTTTTGAAGTATAAATGCGTGCAGATGTTATTACATCTGCTTTTCTTAGACACTATTTAAGGATGGTTTTGTGCCCAGGATGGTTTTTTCAGTCGCCACTATTACTCTAGGTTTGCCTTAGATACTGTATTTCTCAGATTGAGTGAATCTGGTGCTGAAGGCGGACATAGATATTTTTGAAGGAAGCAAGTAAACGATCCCAGAACTTTTAGTTTCGTTTTTACGTGCTCTACCCACTAAACTACCGAGACGGTTTATTTTATTTGTTTTAATAATGTAATTACATGATTTTTTTTTTAAATTTTTAGTACATAATGCAATTATTTCTCTCTTTGACTATATCTACTTGTTTACACATCAGTGTAGGTATTTGGCTATATGCGTTGAAATTCTTTGATATTTGCAAAAGGAATTTATGCCTCCAATATATCTTCTCGCCAACTCCAAACCTAAGTACTACAGTGACTATGAACTTGGACTGATTTATTTATTACTAACCGCGTTGAATATATCTTGAGTGTATTTGATTAGTTAGTTCCTAACTTAAGAAGCCTTAAGTGGGTTCTCCTATACGATGAAACGTAAACTCTCAACACTATCCGTGTAAATGTGTAAGTGGAATGTCTTCAATATCTGCTCATCGAAGGAAAATATAACTAGAATGCAAATACGTAGTACTAATAGTTGCCTCCAGCTTTCTTCCTCAATTATTAAAATCCATCAGTATTTGGCGAGTTTTATTCTTGACTGTGAAAATGGCGGCTTTAAAGTATTGACGTTGTTTTAAAAGAAATAACTTCTACCTCATTATTTGATAACGTAATTCAATAACGTTCATTTCTCAGCCCTCACTAACGTAAAGTGAGCGCAACAATATTTAATACACGGAGTAATTGTGCATCTAGTGTTTAATAATATTGCTCTACATAATAATATTACATTAACGACGTTTTATACTTAGTAAAATGAAAAGATGTAGGTGTTACAGTTTAATAAATACGGTATTTATAAAACAGAGAATTATAGTGAATTGTCTTCCTTTTACCCTAATAATTATAACGGAATCCTATCTTTATTTGTCAGTTTAGTTACTCATTAGAGAATGGGGTTAAAATATTTGTTATATTTATTGAATACAGTAATTTTAAAAAGTCAGGAAATGTAAATCCATGATGTATGTAATAATACAAAAACCTTAGTACTTATATAAAACAAAACATAACGCAATACTGCAGGCTTTTTACTTGACACCCTACGAAATAATAAGGTTTTCAGTTTGAAGTTTGCCGTTCCTTCATAATACACTTGTTGTTACTTTTCAATAAATGACAACAAACATTAGACAAATCACGTTGGACCCTTTATTATATAATAATTACAGCAGCATGGTTTACAATTTAAATCTCATCTAATTTTTAATCTATATAATAAACTAATTCACGGCAAACTTAGAATCCAGGGTGCTTACAACTACTGAGATGAATGTAAAACAGGAAGTTTATTTTTACACTTTAATTTCCAGATTTTAATTAGGTTTATCTGCAAACTTTACCCGGCTCTGTAATTACATAACCCTGATATGCACGTTTTTAATCGCGACCAGCATAAAACCTCCTGCGCACTGTGACGTCATTGAACAAGTTCAGTTTTTAAACTTACCGTTGTTAAACTCAAAAAAGAAGAATAGTCATATTTAAAATTGTGTTCTTATTACGACTATTTTGGGTGTATCAAAATTATATAGTAATTTATTCTATAAGCGGTCGTATGAAATCAAATTAATTATAAGTTTTAAGCATACAATTATCATATTAATAAAACTTTAAATATTTTTTATTTATATAAATCTTTATATATGTAAATAATCCTAAAACATAGTTCTGAAATAACTACAATGCTTCTTTTTGTAATTAAAAGAAACGTGATTTTATTTTATACCAATAACTTTCATACCTACCAGTATAACCAGTCACGTACATACTATGACGTCATTGAATAATAACTTTTTTTAAAGTAACTGTATTAATTTTAAACAAAGAAAGTATAAAAAACATTTAAAGTCTACTTTTTTATAAAACATAATTTTGAAACAAATATTTTTTTAACTGAAATAAATAAATTGGTAGTTACAAAAAGCAGTTGTTTGTTGGTATTTAATTCCTATAACACTGGGCAGGATAAAATGTATTTATAATACTCGTAATAAATAACATTGGTAGATTTATCAAAAACACAGTTTCTCTAATCTTTTAAGCAAAACTAACTTATGTAGTTCAAAGTTTTAAAATAGTAAACACTTCTAGGACGAAGATATTGTGGTTGACCGTCGTAATTATTGAAAACTAATGAAAACTCGGGGAGGTTATAGTCAGGTATTTCAATTTTAATATTTCATAAGAATACGTATTTGTCTGTAGCTCACTATTGTTTCAATTTAATTAGTTTAAACATAGATTTGAACCAAAACGTATAAAATATTCTAGATAGTATGGACGTCTAGACAACAGTACTTACTCTGAACAATGAAGGTCACACATAACGTTCTACATGCTGTAGTTAAATAACAATGCTATTCACCACTATTACAAATGCATTAAAGTTCCAAAGGTTAAATTACAAAAAGTACCCTCATTTCATTGTTTCAACGATGGAAAGGTTTCGAAAATTAAGAATTTGAAAAGTAATCAGTTTGTGGACGGGGAGTTTTTTCTGCCGAGTTGAGTGCTTACTGGTTGAGTAAAACGTTTTGTAACAAAATGTATTTCTTATTGGATATCGATTGATGTGAGTTGAAGATGTAGCCATATGTTGATGTTATATGTTGACGAAATAATACTAGAGATTCACCACAGTCCCCCTTGTGTTAGTTTTAGTTAGTTTAATAAAAATATATTACCCACGTAATGTTGAAGGAATAGCAATAGGCTAGGAGTTTTCTGCCGTGTGAAACAATGTGGCAGGTTAGGTACCAATAGTGCAGAAAGAGGGGTGAACCCATGTTAATCTATATCATATATATTTTCACGAATTTATTACCACCCTAATAACTTTTAACTCCAAACTCATCTTAGTTACAGCGATCGTGAGTTGGGTAAATAAAAAAAAAACAATTAAACAGATACATTATCTACCGCGTACTTGTAGGGTGTGATTTTCACCGTCTATCTTTACACGTATCTCTATTAGTCATTTATCTAATCCGAAGGCTGTTGGTTTGCCTTCTGTTATCCTATATAAAGATTTAAATGTACGCAGCCCCTACCGAACCTAAATACTTACTTATCTATACTCTATTTAAACAACTATTATACTCATTTATGTATACTCTAAAGGTTTTGCATGACTTTAAAGTTTTAATATGTTATTATTATTTCGATTTTTAGATTTTCGATTTTAGTAATCCGTTTATAATTTAAGAATAAAAATATGGTACAACTCACCATCATAAAATTTTTTTATTTTTTATTTCATACGCGTTTCAACGACTAATTTGTCGTCATCCTCATTGAAGCTACACAAATCAAATTAACTAAAAAATATATTAAACATAACCTATATTAAACATAACCTATATTAAACATAGCCTATAATAAAAATATGTTAAACATAACCAATAGGTTATGTTTAATTTTTTTTTTTAGTTAATTTGATTTGTGTAGCTTTACTGAGAATGACAACAAATTAATCGTTGAAACGCGTATGAAATAAAAACTTTTAAAAAAATTATATTTGTGAGTTGTACCATACTTTTATTCTTAAATTATAACTTTCACTCACAAGCCAGCTAGAATATTATTTATAATCCATTTATGTTGAAAATTTCAAAATATATGGTTAATATAACAATACAAATATTACATTATGAGTTATTTTGATACAATTTACTGTATTTAAAAAATAATGTTGTTATCTATGTTATGTTTTTTAAATAAAATGAATTCCTAAAACCAATGGTTATTTTGAATTTATTTGCGACCCGCAGAAATACATTCTGATAACGAGAGAATTTATTGCACAAAAATGCGCAGGCCTGTCCATGTAGGGATGGTTCGTTGTGTCCCTGGATAAATCACCCCCCTCACCCTATAACATTGCAGAATATAATAGGCTGCGATTTATAATGCTTTCTACGATTACAGTAATTGCATTAACAGTGCGTCTGGAAATGTTTCGCTCTACATTGTTTTATTAATGTTGCAGAAATATTCGATGTGATATAGATGTACGGAGCAATGTACTCGTACTTCACAGATACACAAAGTCTACACAGATATAAGCAAAGTTATACATCATGCGCTACAATGTAAACATTTTTATGCGAAAGGAATTTCATAAGATATTGTATCATGAAATGTTTATGGACATTAACCTGTTTTAGAACATCCTACACAAGGTAAGCTCCATATATTTTTTTCTGATTTTCAATACCATGATACCATACCAAACACGAAACATTCAAAGAAAAGTAAAATATTTTGACGGAAAAACTTAGAGTGGGCTTAAGCTCGTGGCCGAAGGTAATGATAGCAACAAATTTAATAATCTAGTAATTTACATATACTGTATTCACAAACAACAATAATAATTTCTCTATATACTTAATACAGACAACATATGTCTAAAATACAACTCTAGTTTTAAGAATATATTGAATATTATATGTTATGGTCAAATAAATTCCAATAGTGTGTATTTTATACAGTAATAAGATTAGTTTATCTCTCACAAGACACATGCCACTAGGATATATTGACTCTTGTATATTTACGGCACTAATTTAACTGGCAAGGAAGTTGTTGCAGGTAAGGCAAGTTTGGAGGAGTAGAGTCATTTATTTTATATAAATAATCAGTCTATGGGTTTAACACAAGGAACTCTATAATGCACAACTAAATGTGAAAGTGGGACATATATAGTAATCTATACTAACGTTTGGAAATACTTGGAAAATCCTTTAAAGTGAGCTTTTTAAATGTGGTTGAAGGGAAGCGAATGTTTCTTGCTTGGGTGTTTTTATAGTCAAGGTTGCAATATCATAAATGTGCACCTCATCGTCATCATCAACATCCAAGGAATATGGCTTTACTTGTTAGAATAGTGGAGGGAGCATAACATACTATAAAGTAACATTGGTTGATCTGTAGGGTATTAACCTTCCAGAGGGCGCATAAAGTTTCAAACAAGGTAAATTTAAACTGTTGTCGTTTTAATATTTTGGTGACTATAAGTACTATGAAAACACATTTTGAACAATATTTAAAAGTAATAATGTATTATTTAGATGTTTTAAATAATATCTGCAGAGATTGAAACATGGGGGCAATGTGTCTTATTAATTTCATTACGTATGAGGGTGTTTGCGAGATATTCTCTACTATAATGTAACTCAATATATAAATACAACAATATTTAATAATCACAATTAGAGTAAGAAGAGGTACGACTGTGGAGCTAAGACGAAAAATATGTTTCACCGGCTTTACCTAATGAAAAATGTAAATGCAATAAAACCGTTTATCCTTTAATGTCTAACTGGAATTTTATGGTATTTCTATGTCTTAATAGTTTTCATAGTTTCGATATTTGTCTTTGTGCCTACAAAGCGCAGCCTTGCCCCAGCAGTGGGGTCAACTAAAGGGGGCAAGACTGCGTTTATGTAATGCCTATATATATATATACATATATATTTATTTATACTACATTGCAACTATATAACAGTATTTACAGCAGGTCAAGTTCTTAAAAACATAGTTATTAAACAATATTCAAATTAATTTAATTAAAATTTACGAACCATATGGGGTCTGAAACACATTTATATGAGAACTTAAAAAGTAGTAATCCTATTTAAAAAATTTAATAGTAATTAACGAATTGTAAAAATAATATTACTAATAGAGGAGTCAAAAGACTGAATTCATAGAATCTAACTAACTAATATTCTATGATATTGTTACAGCAAACAGGTTGTTGAAGAAAGGGTTAGATCCGTACCGAAAAAAAGTGTTACTTACGGCTTGATAGCGGCGGCAAATATTTGATAACTGGGTTTACCAGATATTTCTTAAGAAAGATTTTGAAGTCTTGGCGCTACATATTCAGGTATAAAGTGAAAGTTTCAAGCCTCGGCGCCTTGGTCTTCTATTCTTAATATAAGTACAAATATAAATAGAGTTATTTACCAGTGAACAATGTGCATTTGATAATAGGAAATAGCTACCTTGATTCTCAAAGCATTATCACCAAAAGTTAGTAGGTTTTATTTTTTACAATTTTATAAGCTAAAAGACTAGGGTTGATAAACTTGATATACACTCATGCGCAGTCTTGTCCCAAACTAATGTGCGCAATCTTACCCCGCTTACAGTATTTGTAAAACTTAAGTAGTTTCAAATTCTTAGACTGAGCTGTATGGTACCTTCTAGTATTCTTCTTATTATAACACAACACTTAGAAGTATACATCACTAAATTATTTTGAGAAAATTAACTGTAATAAAGGGGAAATAACAATTATTTATCTGAATTGTAACACACTCTACTGGTGTAGACACTATCCACTATATTTACCTTGGGGGGATACTGCTGGAACTGTTTCTGATACATTAGTACCCAATTTGCTACTAATACACTAAAAGATGGTAGTGCGCAATCCTACCCCACCTTACTCTTCATATGGGAATATAAATGTTAATATAATATTTAGTAAAAATAATGAATATTAACTGAAAATACGCAAGACTGCAATATAACTAAATTAATATTGATTTGGCCAAACACCTGATTCTAGGGTATTATGATATATCCATAAGTATTATTGTAGAAAATAATCATACACGTTCAGTTATGGACTCGCTTTCCTACTTCCATTGATTTTTCAGTTTGAATCCAATTCACAAGCAAGCGGGGAACTGCATGCGTCTTGCTGATGGAGAACTCACAGTTCCTACAGCGTGTTTGAGATTAATGGTTCTTTAGGCACAAATGTAAATATCGTCCTTTGTTATATCCTCCTTAGATGGTATTCGCTGATCGTCTTTTTCCATATCCATGATGGAAACCCATGTAACATAACCCACCCTCAAGAAACTAATGTTTCTTCTTGCTGTCTTCTCTTGTTTTACTGTCTCAGTATGCAACTGCATTTTATGGTTTTTATTAAAAAAATGCTTCTTTTCAATATAAAACTGTCAAATTGCACTTCAATGTCTATCTGTCAAGCTGCACTGAAACTCCATCCTGATTTTTCTCAATAACGCCAATTTCTTACAAAAGCAAATTAGTCATCATTGTTATATTCACCAATTTCAGTTTATTAATATGTCTTCATTTTAAATTTCATTGACTTGCTTGTTACGCTCATCATCTGACCGAGACTCATTTCAAAATGAATCCTCACAAAGCTGTCTATCAAACTTCAAGTCGTATTCCTTCAAGTTCCTCTTTCTCGACACTATCTTGCATTTCACGAAGTCTAATCTTCTCTTTAAATGGATCCATTAAAAAAATATCCCAATGTAAAATGTTAGACATTAAAAACACAAAACAATAACTAGTAAAACTCCACAATGTTAGTTTTAACGTAAATAAGTGCATGGGAAACTGATCTCTGTACAAATATCTCCCACCAGCGGGCGTTTAGTGCTAAAATCTACGAAATCGGAGCGCTCGTAACTCAAACTACGACTCAAAATTCACAGTAAAGCTTCAAGCGAGAAAATACCAAAAACAGGTTGACCAGTTTCTTAGAATGCTTAAGTGTGACGTACTGAGCTGGACACATATTGCTAGCACGGTATCACTCTTAGTTTTCTTCATTAAAGCAATCAGGATGCGACCTGTCGAAAGATAACAACGAAGACAAAATGTGGAATTACATTGAACAGCTAATTCTCCATTGTATTGCAATATCCATAAAACTCCTGATCATATATTATGACATGCAAGACGTCAGATTTGTTTTATATATGTGTTATTTAACTAGAACTTCTTTTTGAATAAGTGCAAAGGGTATACATGGAACGGTAGCCTTAATACTTACATAGCGACGTTGCCATACGTTAGTGACAGGTGTTGTCGAACACCATTAACGTCTTGGAGTTGAAATTATCAATGATTAAGCTAAACCTATAGATTTAGAGCTCTTATATGATTGCATCGATTTAGTAAATTAGTCTGCATTACTTTCGCATTATATATACACATGTATGTAACTGAAACTGTACTGTCTCGCAACTATGTGTACTCTTTTATATCATGCAAATAACGCCAGTGTCAGAAAGTAAACCCAATGTATCGTAGCCTAATGCCAATCATTACAAAATGCTTAAGTAATGCCCTCGTAAAACAGTTCTGTTTGCGCGCTTTGTTCCATAAGACAGGAATTATAGGCACACATTATTCGGCAACAATGGACTGTCTGAGCCGGGCCACTTAAGCTGCAGCTACCATGAATATAAAACTCTCAAGGCATTTAGCGTAGTGCGGAATGTTTATTGCATTTGCGGCCAAATGGGAGACAATGGAATTAAACGGGACGTGGTTTAGGCAAATGCGTTTAACCCGGGACGGTAATTTACTGCGGTTTTTACTTAAGGGGAAATCCGAATCACTTTATTTCCCAAGCGTCGTTTCATTTTGTTACATTCACAATTAAATAGGAAATTGGTTTTAAACTTTAATTTCAATAACAATTTGTATTTAGAATTTACGTTCTCAGATTTACGTCTCGGGGTATGTTTTAGAGTAATTTTAAAGAAGTTTTTTCCTTACATAAACAATATTAAATGTGCCGCTGATACTTCAATACTGACTGACAAAACTAGTGATGTTATAGAGATGTTAAATAACATGACGTATACATAGTGAAAATATGATTTTGAAATTGGTATTAAAAATAAAAAAGTCAATTTAGTATTTTATACCTTACCGGAGCATATAAATGGGCGTATATTGCAATATGATGGCTGCATTTTAAAACAAACTCTGAAAACTCTCTACAAAAGTTCTTATATAAAAGTGTAGATTTATAAATATTTTATATATTATTCCTGTACAGTTATCTTGCGTGTGTTGTCAATTATATTAACTTATATAAAGTATCGATATTCATTGGATTTTGCATCCACCTAAAATATAAAAAAATTAGCTTCAATTCTGCTTTATTTAAAAAAAAGGTAACAGAGAATAGAATGTTTTGAAAATAACAGCTGATTTACAATCACCAACACATAACGAGATCAGCGACCTGAGAGAGTTAACATTTCAAACGCGTTGAACATAGTGTTTATATGTAAATTGGGGAAACAATAGAATTAATTTATTGCATTACGAAATTGCAAGTTGCGCATTAGGGTTAATACGAGTTTAAAAGCTGTTTCATTAGCCAAGGAGTAAATACTTCTAAATATTAAATTTAATAAATAATTTAAAACCTGCAGAAAGCCTAATTTTAGAGAGATAAAAGTAAAGAAAAATGCAGTTTCATAATATACCCTAAAAAACACGATGCTGCGAGAGATTTCACTTAATAGAATGCTTTAAGATTTTTGCAAATACAAATCTACTCTGTTTTCCTTTTTAAACAAACTTACATTTCTATATCTGGTTCCACTGTTAATCACATCTGTGTCTGCTTTAGTAATAACGTAAGAATATTTTCTTTTATCATATTTTCTTATCAAGTCATAAAATATTTTTTTTAACACGTTGTACAAAACCGTCACAACAGTGTCAAGTTTTTTTTTCTATTTAGATAAAATATAACAAATTAAAAAACATATACGGTAACTTCACTATTCAAAATTTACCTCTATGTTTGGATAAGAAGACAAGTAAGTGAGTAATACTATTATTTTGAATTTATATATTATGAAAGTGTAGCAACTTTGCAAAAAAGGAAAGATACGTGTATGGGTTCAGATGCCTGTTATCTAAGTTATGAACTGAACGTTCTTTCATTTACGGAAGGGGGGCCTTTCTTATTTTGTTGTATACTCTCTGCTTTAAAAGGTGGGTAAAACCTTTTCCTAATTTTAATATTCACAGAATTGTATTTTATTATACAAACTAACGCGTGAGGATACACACACACACACACTCACACTCACATATACAAATATATATGTGCGGGAGATTGTATGGTGTGTGTTTGTGTGAGAATTTAAAATGTAAAAAGCATTTCTATTTACATAGGAAACAATATATAACATCCTTCAAACTCAAAATAAGGTAGGTAGTTTTGTGTTTAGAAAACTCGAGTTAACTAATTTCAGGCTAATCCCAAGTTTTAAAATGCTCTATAATATTGTCACAGCAAACAGATTTGATATTGCACGTTTTAAAACAAATCTGAAGCTAGTCGCTATGAATATTAAACCCTTCGGATGATAAATCACTGAACAAACCTCCGGAATACACTAAACATACAAAGCTGTAATCAGATCGACTGTCACTCACATCTGGTGTATTCGTTTTAACAACGTATCATATCTTTAGACGTTAAAAAAGAAATTTTACAAGTGAAAGGAGGATTTTCAATTGAAAATGTTTATTTATTTAAAATATATACATTCACACATACATAAATACTTACATATAATTACACTTATATTTGTATTGCTTTTAATAGTGAATAATGATACAAGAAAAACAAATTGATTTCTCTTGGTAACGTTTATTTATTATTATTATTATTATATTTACACATTTATCCGATTCTTTTTTGATTGATTATTGACGAATTATGAAGTTAATAACAAAAGAAATAGGGATTGAAAATTCTAGAATGAAAAAGTTTCTATTAAATACATTTTAAAATTTTATAACCTTACAAAATGATAAAATAATACAATATGATGTACAACGTAACTATTTGGGTAAGGTAATTGATTCTCTTTCTTAGGTTAGCAATCAAGTTTATATAAAATTATACAAAACTATTAGTGAAATCTGGTTAATGATATACGAGTATATAAAAAACTCTAAAACTAACTAAAATTTTAGAAATAATATATTTCTATATACTTAGTTATGATATGGCGTAACAAGAGGTTTTTTAATCTATTACAAATCTATGATTTGTAGAAACAAAGGTCTACAAAGTCACTGATTATAAGATAATGTTTAACAAGTTGTCTAATTCGAATTATTTAACAACGTTCATATAAATACAAATTTCCATTAAATTTGGAACGTTCAAATTAAATTTCAGATTCTTTATTATTTGGGTGGACTGATGAAGTTTACCACTGTTAGAAATGATTATTGAATAATTATATTTGATCAAAC
The DNA here is from genome assembly GCA_036971475.1 of Prosapia bicincta. NCBI lineage: Eukaryota > Metazoa > Arthropoda > Insecta > Hemiptera > Cercopidae > Prosapia > Prosapia bicincta. The sequence goes on from JBAIZL010000005.1 coordinate 111,782,227, forward strand.
TTGAGTGGATGATGACACTAGGCTCTCGAATATGATCATACCGTATATATATTTCTTCACTTCCAAAAAACATCTGGCCACTATCATAACATAATTCATATGAGACTATCGATTTTGTTTTCTGTTACCAAAGCAACACAACACTTCACTTTTGCAAATGTTTACCTTCCATGCTTAGTATATTCAACAATGGTAGGTTACAAACACAGTGTAACCTAGTATATAAACACAATTCTGTGAATAATCAAATTAGGAAAAGGTTTTACCCACCTTTTAAATCAGAGAGTATACAACAAAATAAGAAAGGCCCCCTTCCGTAAATGAAATAACGTGCAGACCATAACTTAGATAACAGGCATCTGAACCCATACACGTATCTTTCCTTTTTTGCAAAGTTGTTACACTTTCATAATATATAAATTCAAAATAATAGTATTACTCACTTACTTGTCTTCTTATCCAAACATAGAGGTAAATTTTGAATAGTGAAGTTACCATATATGTTTTTTAATTTGTTATATTTTATCTAAATAGAAAAAAAAACTTGGCACTGTTGTGACGGTTATCGGCACCTGTGCTACCTGGCACTTTAGGGCACTGCACTCTAGTTTAATCTTATATCTGACAGAATTAGAAAGTTCTACGAAAGAACGTTACAAGTAGTAGCCTTTAAGGTGTACAACGTGATAAAAAAAAATATTTTATGACTTGATAAAAAAATATGATAAAAGAAAATATTCTTACGTTATTACTAAAGCAGACACAGATGTGATTAACAGTGGAACCAGATATAGAAATGTAAGTTTGTTTAAAAAGGAAAACACAGTAGATCTGTATTTGCAAAAAGCTTAAAGCATTATATTAAGTGAAATCTCTCGCAGCATCGTGATTTTTAGAGTATATTATGAAACTGCATTTTTCTTTAATTTTATCACGTTAAAATTAGGCCTTCTGCAGGTTTTCAATTATTTATTAAATTTAATTTATAGATGTATTTACTCCTTGGCTAATGAAACAGCTTTTAAACTCGTATTAACCCTAATGCGCAACCTGCAATTTCGTAATGCAATAAATTAATTCTATTGTGTCCCCAATTTACATATAAACACTATGTTCAACACGTTTGAAATGTTAACTCTCTCAGGTCGTTGATCTCATTATGTGTTGGTGATTGTAAATCAGCTGTTATTATCAAAACATTCTATTCTCTGTTACCTTTTTTTTTAAATAAAGCAGAATTGAAGCTATTTTTAATATTTTAGGTAAATGCAAAGTCCAATGAATATCGACACTTTATATAAGTTAATAAAATTGACAACACACGCAAGACAACTGTACAGTAATAATATATAAAATATTTATAAATCTACACTTATATATAAGAACTTTTGTAGTGAGTTTTCAGAGTTAGTTTTAAAATACGGCCATCATATTGCAATATACGCCCATTTATATGCTCCGGTAAAGTATAAAAAACCAATTTTACTTTTGTATTTTTAATACCAATTTCAAAATCATATTTTCAGTATGTATACGTCATGTTATTTAACATTCCTATAACATCATTAGTTTTGTCAGTCAGTATTGAAGTATCAGCGGCACATTTAATATTGTTTATGTACGGAAAAAACTGATTTAAAATTACTCTAAAACATACCCTGAAACTTAAATCTGAGAACGTAAATTCTAAATACTAATTGTTATTGAAATTAAAGTTTAAAACCGATTTCCTATTTCTTTTAAACAATTGTGAATGTAACAAAATGAAACGACGCTTGGGAAATACAGTGATTCGGAATTCCCCTTAAGTAAAAGCCGCTGTAAATAACCGTTCCGGGTTAAACGCATTTGCCTAAACCACGTCCCGTTTAATTCCATTGTTTCCCACTTGGCCGCAAATGCAATAAACATTCCGCACTACGCTAAATGCCTTGAGAGTTTTATATTCATGGTAGCTGCAGCTTAAGTAGCCCGGCTCAGACAGTCCATTGTTGCCGAAATATGTGTGCCTATCGTTCCTGTCTTATGGAACAAAGCGCGCAAACAGAACTATTTTACGAGGGCATTATTTAAGCGTTTTGTAATGATTGGCATTAAGCTACGATACGTTGGGTTTACTTTCTGACACTGGCGTTATTTACATGATATAAAAGAGTACACATAGTTGCGAGACAGTACAGTTTCAGTTACATTCATGTGTATACAGAATGCGAAAGTAATGCGTACTAATTTACTAAATCGATGCAATCATATAAGAGCTCTAAATCTATAAGTTTAGCTTAATCATTGATAATTTCAACTCCAAGACGTTAATGGTGTTCGACAACACATGTCACTAACGTATGGCAACGTCGCTATGTAAGTATTAAGGCTACCGTTCCATGTACACCCTTTGCGCTATTCAAAAAGAAGCTCTAGTTAAATAACACATATATAAAACAAATCTGACGTCTTGCATGTCATAATATATGATCAGGAGTTGTATGGATATTGCAATACAATGGAGATTTAGCTGTTCAATGTAATTCCACATTTTGTCTTCGTTGTTATCTTTCGACAGGTCGCATCCTGATTGCTTTAATGAAGAAAACTAAGAGTGATACCGTGCTAGCAATATGTTTCCGGCTCAGTACGTCGCACTTAAGCATTCTAAGAAACTGGTCAAACTGTTTTTGGCTTGAAGCTTTACTGTGAATTTTGAGTCGTAGTTTGAGTTTCGAGCGCTCCGATTTCGTAGATTTTAGCACTAAACGCCCTCTGGTGGGAGATATTTGTACAGAGATATGTTTCACATGCACTTATTTACGTTAAAACTAACATTGTGGAGTTTTACTAGTTAGTGTTTTGTGTTTTTAATGTCTAACATTTTACATTGGGATGTTTTTTTAATGGATCCATTTAAAGAGAAGATTAGACTTCATGAAATGTAAGATAGTGTCGAGAAAGAGGAACTTGAAGGAGTACGACTGGAAGTTTGTTAGACAGCTTTGTGAGGATTCATTTTGAAATGAGTCTCGGTCAGATGATGAGCGTAACAAGCAAGTCAATGAAATTTAAAATGAAGACACATTAATAAACTGAAATTGGTGAATATAACAATGATGACTAATTTGATTTTGTTAAAAATTGGAGTTATTGAGAAAATCCCCCTAAAAATCAGGATGGAGTTTCAGTGCAGCTTGACAGATAGACATTAAAGTGCAATTTGACAGTTTTCTATTGAAGAGAAGCATTTTTTTAATAAAAACTATAAAATGCTGTTGCATACTGAGACGGTAAAGCAAGAGAGGACAGCAAGAAGAAACATTAGTTTCTTGAGTGTGGGTTATGTTATATCTACAGTAAGAGAAAACACAAAAAGAAAAAAGCCTCAAATCATGAAGATGGAAAAAGATCATCAGCGAATACAATCTAAGGAGGATCTAACAAAGGACAATATTTACACTTGTGCCTAAAGAACCATTAATCTCAAACACGCTATAGGAACTGTGAGTTTCCATCAGTAAGACGCATGCAGTTCCCCGCTTGTTTGTGAATTGGATTCAAACTGAAAAATCAATGGAAGTAGGAAAGCGAGCCCATAACTGAACGATTATGATTATTTTCTACAATAATACTTATGGATATTTCATAATACCCTAGAATCAGGTATTTGGCCAAATCAATGGTAATTTAATTATATTTCAGTCTTGCGTATTTTCAGTGAATATTCATTATTTTTACTAAATATTATATTAACATTTATATTCCCATATGAAGAGTAGGGTGGGGTAGGATTGCGCGTTGGGTAAGACTGCGCACTACCATCTTTTAGTGTATTAGTAGCAAATTGGGTACTAATGTATCAGAAACAGTTCCAGCAGTATCCCCCCAAGGTAAATATTGTGGATAGTGTCTACACCAGTAGCGTGTGTTACAATTCTGATAAATAATTGTTATTTCCCCTTTATTACAGTTAATTTTCTCAAAATAATTTATTGATGTATAAGTCACTGTATACCTATAAGTGTGTTATAATAAGAATACTAGTAGGTATCATACAGCTCAGTCTAAGAATTTGAAACTACTTAAATTTTACAAATACTGTAAGCGGGGTAAGATTGCGCACATTAGTTTGGGACGAGACTGCGCATGAGTTTATATCAAGTTTATCAACCCTAGTCTTTTAGCTTATACAATTGTAAAAAATAAAACCTACTAACTTTTGGTGATAATGCTTTGAGAATCAAGGTAGCTATTTCTTATTATCAAATGCACATTGTTCACTGGTAAATAGCTCTATTTATATTTGTACTTATATTAAGAATAGAAGGCCAAGGCGCGGAGGCTTGAAACTTTCACTTTATACCTGAATGTGTAGCGCCAAGACTTCAAAATCTTTCTTAAGAAATATCTGGTAAACCCAGTTATCAAATCTTTGCCGCCGCTATCAAGCCGTAAGTAACACTTTTTTTTCGGTACGGATCTAACCCTTTCTTCAACAACCTGTTTGCTGTAACAATATCATAGAATATTAGTTAGTTAGATTCTATGAATTCAGTCTTTTGACTCCTCTATTAGTAATTTTATTTTTACAATTCGTTAATTACTATTAAATTTTTTTAAGGGGATTACTACTTTTTAAGTCCTTATATTAATGTATTTCATACCCCATATGGTTCGTAAATTTTATTTAAATTAATTTGAATTTTGTTTAATAACTATGTTTTTAAGAACTTGACCTGTTTTAAATACTGTTATGTAGTTGCAATGTAGTATAAATAAATAAATAAATAAATATATATATATATATATATATATTCATTGATAAAAATATATTTTGTATTACAGTTTTAATAGAAGTAAACCATGCATTACATAAACGCAGTCTTGCCCCCTTTAGTTGCGCATTCTTACCCGACTGCTGGGGCAAGACTGCGCTTTGTAGGTACAAAGACAAATATCGAAACTATGAAAAACTATTAAGACATGAAAATACCATAAAATTCCAGTTAGACATTAAAGGATAGACGGTTTTATTGCATTTACATTTTTCATTAGGTAAAGCCGGTGAAACATATTTTTCGTCTTAGCTCCACAGTCGTGCCTCTTCTTACTCTAATTGTGATTATTAAATATTGCTGTGTTTATATATTGACTTACATTATAGTAGAGAATATCCCGCAAACACCCTAATACGTAATGCAATTAATAAAATACATTGCCCCCATGTTTCAATCTCTCCAGATATTATTTAAAACATGATTTATGGTAAGTTATGTAAGCGAAATTCAAAACATGATTGATTATATAAACAATATAAATGTATTTTATATACAAAACATTAACACTTATAATACACAATATATCATATCATACATATCAACTTCTATATAATTCGGGTTGTATGTTGGTATTGGAGAAGTGTTACAGTCATTCTTCAGAACCTCTTTCAATACTTGCGTCTGTGGTTGGAATTCGACGGAGGTAAAAAATATATTTCCAACTTTGGTTCGGAAGGGAACTCTAGGAGCCACTGAGGCAAATCCATAATTATTCCAAAGTTGAGACCGAAGCCAATCGATTTCCCGCAGAAAATCCTAAACAAATTCATAAAAATGAAGTCCTTGATCGAAAAAAAGTTCTCCAGGGTGAGAACTGTAGGAGCCACTGGGTCAGAATCCCAAATATGTCCAAGGTTGATACCGGTCCTAATCAAATTCCCGTGTTTGAAAACCCCCTAAAATTACAAACAAACATCCTTTGGTGAAAAAAAGTTCTATCTCGGATTGGGAGCTCTAGGGGCCGCTGAAACCCGAATCCCGATTTGTCCCGAGGTTGAGACCGGAACCAATCGATTCCCCGCGGCCGCAAACTCCTCACACAAAAATCCTTGTACGAAAGTTTGTCCGGGATGGGAAATCTAGGACCCACTTGGGCGTAGTCTCGAATTTACATTGGGACCGGTGCCAATCACTTTCCCGTGGCTGAAAACAAAAAGATAAATAAAAATATTCATAGATGCTTAGGTGAAAAAAAGGTTTGTATGGACAAACCATGAACCACCGTGAGTTGGGAAATTTAGTAGCCACTTTAGTGGAATAACGAATTTTACCAAGGTTGAGAACGGTGCTCCCTGGCCGGGGCCAAAACCCCAAACAAATGTAAAAACTTAAAAATCCCTCAGAGAAAAAATTAATTGTCTTAGGCCGTGCTTTGTTTGAAAAAAAAACGTGATAGTTCTAGAAGCCACTAAGGCGGAATCCCGAATTTTTCAAAGGTTGATACCATTACAAATCGATTTCTCGTGGCCGAAACCCTACAAAAAAACAATTAAAAATCCTTAGGCAAAAAAGGAGATTGTCTGAGCCAAAACGTAGTCCCATATGGATAACATGGGAACTCTAGGAGCCACTGAGGCGAAATCCCGAGTTTTCCCATGGTTGAGACCGACGCCAATCAATTTACTGTGGCCGAAAAAATAATCCCTGGACGATTAAATTTGATCGGACTCTTGCTATTTTATAACAAATAAATTTTCTAAGCGACCGAGATGCCCAATGATGCAACATGCATTACAAAATGATTTTTTTCAATAGGACTTTTTGCTTTCTATCAATTCATTGCACGCCAGTTTACGAGTGAACAGCCACAACAATCGTAAAACTACATATTGTTCCTACTTTCTCCTTGAACTTTAACCTAAATTTTGTCGTAGCCTAAAGTATTTGTTGTGACAAAGAAAACTTTAATTTACATTCGTTTTCAAATTTAAGGTCTTTTAATAATTTATACAAGAAATCTAGAAGATAAAATTTGCATTTTCTATTTAAGTTGGCGCCCATTACCAGATACATTAATTGTCTTTGGTGTTGGTCAAAGCGTGTCCAACACAGCTACAGTACAAAAGGAACCAACAATGGATGACCTTTCTGCTGGAATTCCTTTGCCAAGGCTATGGAGTAATGTCCCTTACGGAAACGCAACTGTAAAATAAAGGGTGTATTAGTAAAATGATGCTATGCAGTATTGTTCCTTATTTAAACGCAGCTTTATAGGGAGGGTGTATTAGGTATAATCAATGAAGAGGAGAACGATTTGAGAGAAAAATGTTTGTTGCTGCACTACCATAGTGCAGGTCCTACTTTGTTGTAGTTTAGTGGCAATGTTTACTCAAACATTCTTAATTTTAAATAACACAAAGAAAACAATAATCGATAGAACCAAGCCTAAGAAGAATTGTACATAACACAGTAACAAAGAGAAAATAGTGAAAACACCAATACATAGTAATATGGATGAGCCGATTCCGATTCTCGATTCCAGGAATCGTCGACTCCAATGATATCGAGTAATTGACAGTACTAGATTCAACATTGATTAAGGCTCGATTCCGCTTTTTGTTTTTTTATCTGTTAAAATAGGCCTACGTGTGAGATGTAATTTACTTGAAAATAACTATTTATCAAATAATTTTTGTAAAAGTTGCTTTGATTGAATCAAACAATTAAAGCAAAAGCACGATTTGAGTTAACAAAAATATTAATATTTGAGACGCAACAACAAAGTTGCTCGGAACCATTTCTGGTCCGTTTCTCAACACTAATCTCGCTCTGCTGTCTCACACTCACTCGGGCCTGCTAGACTTCCTCTTCCTCTCAGTCTCTGGTCACCACTACTCCGTCACCACTTCATTGGTGTCAAAACAAAAAACCAAGAAAGATAAAGTAGTTACACTTTATTCAGTTATACAAACTGAATTAGCTATTACTGAAGTTATATTATAATTGTGAACTGAAGTTCACATTTGTAATTTAAAAAATATATTACTTTTATCCAATATGTTTGTCACCCATTCAGAAATTCATAAATTAAGGTAGAACGCTTTGGGTAGCCTATTACAATAAAAATAATAATTCTAAAAGGCTTCGCCATATGACCAATACCTTTACTAAATGCATTATCATAGAGTATCATGTAGGCCTATAAAACTTACAACAATCGAGAATCGAAAGAAAATTTTTAGATTCGAAATTTGATTCCGAATTTTACATTTTATGGATCGGCCCATCCTTACTTAAGTCAAAATTTAATTTTATTATTACAAAAGACATACTAATTATCATTAGCATTAAATTTTAAAAATAGGAAAACGTTCTTTGTTTCGTAAAGAAACAAATTGGTTATTTCAATCTTATAAAAATAGCAACAATATTTATTATTCATAAATTCATTTTCTTTCTTATCTTTATTAGTACCAAAAATAATAAAATAAATAACTTTAGACTGAAACAAACAGTTAATTCATATGAAATTGGTTAAGACCTAATTAAAATAGCCTAAATATAACGTGAAATGACGTGTGATAAATGAACTGGATAACACAAGTCACAATCTAAAGTTTGGTAAAAAACGCATACAAATTTTCAACAATTCCTGTTATTTAGATAAAACTATTTGCTACAAGAGAGGTAATAATTCAACAAAATTAAAATATATTATAAAAGAAATATAATTTTCTAAATTGGCAATTAAATTGTTTTGAAATAAACTTTACTTACACAATGTTTTTTTTTTGTAACAAATTTAGCCTTAAATACTGTAATTTATAATTTTACAAATTGCAAAACAATTCCATAAAATCAAGACCCTCTAATCAGTTTTATTAAGGGACGGAGGTCCCACTTAACATCTGGAAAAGTAATGTTTAAACTATAGCCCTTACATAGATAACATTGTTTTTAAACAACGTCAAATTTATATAATTTAGTAGGATATTTGTTCATTGAAACCAGCTCAAATTTTTAATATTTCTTCCAACCCATTGTCTTGCTTCATGTAACTTAATTGTCAATTTACCGTCGATTTTTTCTATGCAAATATTAAAATAATTTTCTCCCAATCAGGCCTCGCTACGTCATTCACCAGTTTAATTATCAGGACGTAACAATTATATTACAGTAAAAATGTAAATTTGAAATCCTTGTTGTTAATTTATTGGAGTTTCCCTTATAGTCGACTATTCTTTATATTTCCCGAAACTCTCGTTAAACTAATAGTCTATGTCTTTTCTCTTAACCAAATTACGTTTCGTAAACCTTCTAAATATAACTTTAATTTTTAATTATGCATTTTTCTAGAATATAAAAACCATTGGTTTATAAGAAATGTTTATTAATTTGTTATATATATATATAACTCTAGTGTGCAAACTATTATTAGGAAAATCTTACTTACTGTACCTTTATATTGGACTCGTAAAGTTTTTTTGTTCATTCTGAATATTGTTGGATTATTAAAACAATAAATTATTATTCTACGAATTTGATCTCAAGTTGCTTTATCTTGATTGGAGTCTCGAGACCTTTACCTTATTTAACTATAAACTAAACAATAAAAGCTGGGTACAATGTAAAAAGCTCAGTTTTGTATTGGGTTGATTACTTTAATAATCCTTTTTTCTATAATATTGACGTTTTAAATTTAAATTAATCTAAGGAATCTATTTAGGGTTGTTGAAGGCAAAGGTGCAGAAAAAACCTAACAAATACAAATTGTTTTACTGAAGATATTGTGCTGTTCAGTGCGGCAGTCGTCGTGAAAACACTAGAAAAATGTAGCCCCCCCTCTTTAGTTGCATGTTTGGCTTCTTCTTACTTCCTACAAATGCTTTTAATTAAAAGTCTTTACGGAATAATTATGGAACTATTAACAAAAACTGTTCTCGTCACGTTAATTTTTTGAAACATTTATTAATAATTTCCTTTTACTTTTACTGCTTAGTATTTTTATTATTATAACCTTAAAGCAACCGATAGCATCAAAAACCCAACTCACTACTAGACCATAGAACACTCACTAACTATCCCTTCAGCAAACTTTAGAGGATGTACCGTTGCATAAATTATTTCGAACAATAAAAGCTTTCTTACAAAAGCTTAGTCAATGATTGGTTTTTCCTTAGTTTCATATTTTAAATTTGTACGCTACACTCTATTAAAACATATGTTGCTGGTAGTCTAGCTTTCTATCTTTAAAGTCACACCTGTAAAAGGAATCACGACTAACAGATGTGTTAAGCATTTGTTTACTTTATGCCCTTGCTACAGGTTCATGTTTATTTTGAAATTAACCTATTTGAACAAGGTTTAGTTACTATATTGAATTTCTACACAAGCAAAATTTATAGTTATACTTTTATGTTGTAATTTATACGGTAACGATTTTCAAACATTCTTCCTAGAAAAGAAGTGAAATGTCTTATAAGTTATGTCGATGGAAATCATTTGTAAACTTTACAGATTTAGTTCAAATTATTATTAATCCTAAAATATCAGATCTTAAAGTACATAGGAAATATAATTTATAATACAAATTTTATTGTAAACGGTTTTGTACAAAACGAGTAGATGCACAAAGATTTTGTTATTTCGTATAATAAAAGTAAACTATACAAACCTAAATACAAATTAGTATAAAGTTGTGTTTTAACACCAATTCTATTAAACAAGAAAGAACGTTACAAAATGAAACAAAGATTGGGAAATAAAGTGATTCGGAATTCCCCTCAAGTAAGCGTAGCAGTAAACTGCCGTTCCAGGTTAAACTCATTTGCCTAAACCACGTCCTGTTTAATTCCATTGTCTCCCACTTGGCCGCAAATGCAATAAACATTCCGCACTAAGTTAAATGCCTTGAGAGTTTTATATTCCTGGTAGCTGCGGCTTAAATGGCCCGGCTTACACAGCCTATTGTGCCGAAATATGTTTGCCTATAATTCCTGTCTTATGGAACAAAGCGCGCAAACAGAACGGTTTTACTGCGACATTATTTTAGCGTATTGTAATGAACGGCAATCAACGAATATGCGACAGATTCACCCAGTGGCACATACGCCTAAGGTGGTGAAATGTGCTACAGTTGTGCCCAAGTTACCCAAAAAGTAAGATTATACCCTCTAATATTCTCATAACTCTTTACCCAGTCAGACTGGTTAAGTGATACAAAAGATTTTTTTCATCATTTACGTGTGTAAAAAAATCAGATAAAAGCAACATCATATTTATATTTTACAATTTTTCAAATTACAGCAATTTTTTTGTAATATTTATTCTTAAAAATGTCTTTTTTTGTGATGAGCTTATACTATCTATAAATATTGTCAACATTTTTACCGGACTTCGGTGTAAATCTAGACACGCTCTTATGTCACACATTTTCTTCGTAATTTTTGATCGTTCTATTATTTCTATTTGCCAAGTTTCATATATTAGCATTTTCTCTACATCTCTCTTAAGTTTAATTATATCATCATGTATCCTTGGACTGGAGTTTCCTCTTTAGTTTTAAAACTACGGATCGTTTCTTTGATTGACGGATTAGGTGGCCAAAGGGTGTTGCTTAGTCTGTTGTTCCATCCTTCAACAGCATTAATTTTTCTTTCTCTGTTCTGGCAGTTCTATAGTTCAATAGAGACGTCGCCACCATCCACCCATGTTTTCTTGTAATATTAAAACAAACTGTTGCATTTGCAGGGGCCTAAAAGTAGATTTTCCAGCAAGAGTCACTAAAATAACGATTCTGGTAGCCCAAGAAAATTTACGATATCTGCGCACATGTGTTACCGCTTCCACAAATAACCACTGTTCTCGATTTAAATAAATATTTAAAAATTTATATTATAATATATATATATATATATATATATATATATATATATATATTTATATGTACACTTTTTGTATTTAAATAATTAATTTTGTAGTTTTAATTTATGATTTACAATAATTTTTCCATATATTTGTTTAGTTACAAATAATGATACATGGACACTCAAAAACAAGTATTGTATTATAATATAATCTCTTACTGATCAAACTATTTAATTTTACAAATGTTTTCATTGTGTTTATGAATTTTCTAAAACAATTTGTCTTGTTAAGGATAAACAAAAGAAAACGGCCACATTCACGTTGAGAACTGAAAGTACGTAATTTCACTGGAGTATGGGATTTAGAATTAAAACGTTATTCTTAGTCTTTTACCATTTCTGTGATTAATTTTAAAAGGTAACACTAAGCTAATAGCCAGCCTTCCTGAAGTGGGTTTGGGGTTGCTAGGCCAACCTGAATTTACTCTAACGTTCTATGCATATAACCAAACTTGAATTCCCAAATATGAACTCAGATTTAACAGGTTTTTTAAGCTCAAACAGGTCTTTGATAACAGATAAAGAATCATACTAATTTTAATGGAGTCTTAAAGCCAATCGGGCCGTTGGGACTGATTATCAGGTTCAGCAAGAATAAATGAAATAAGAACGGCAAAGGTAGTTGCGGTGCCTGGCGTGAGGGGCGCTGCGCCCATGTCGTAATTACTGCTCGGTTGTTCGTCCTTTACTCTGTCTAGTTGATAATGAGTTTAAAGGAAAAACGGCAAGTTGGATGTGATGTTTTATAGTGAAAACGGAAACTGTGATGTAAATAACCATAAACATGCCTGATCCCCATGATGTGTTTCTGCTGAATTGGTACAAACTGATTACAATGTAGAGGGAAATATTTCCAGGCGAATGCAAGCTCCTCACTTTTAATGCAATAATTGTAATGAGGACAAGCGGTATAAATCGCCGCTTATTATAATCAGCAATGTAACAGGGTGAGGGAAGGGTGATTTATGCAACGACACAACGAACCATCCCTACATGACAGCCTCGCGGATTTTGTGCCATAAATTCCCTCTTTATCGGAATAAATTTCTGCAAACCACAGACATTCAAAATGATGTTGTTACTAGTAATAATATATGTGATAATAACATATTTTAAGCTGAGAAATTTAAAAACTGTTCTTTATTTATATTTAACTTTTATATTTTGAAAATTTCCACTTATGTGTAGTATTAACTATAACACCTGTCTATGATCAATGTGTGACTATAAATAATTAATATACTGTTAATATTTAATGCTATTAATATTATCAAAATAATAAATAAAAAACCGTTGTTACTTTTAAGTAAAGCATGAATCATTCTCTTTCAAAAAGAACTTTTAAGATTATTTTTTTATAGAAATGACCTATATTTTAAATTTTATTTATATTTTCATTGTTTGACAGAAATGAATCAGTGACGTCACAGTTCTCAAGATGTTCTTTACTGGTCGCGATTATAAACGTGCATATCAGAGCTCGGCGAAGCTTGCAGTCAAATGTAAATTAAAACAGGAAATTAAAGTGCAAAAATATACTTCCTGTTATTACATTCATCTAAGTATTTTCAGACCCACTTAAATCGGTATATAATTTTACTGATATATGTAAAACGCACCAATATAATTTATATATATGTATAATGTTAATTCAAGCTCGCCCTTCTTCAGATGCTCATAGTCAGACAGTAGAGGTTACTTTCATTAGCCTAATGTGAATACTTTCACGGAGAAATACTACTTTATCGAACACACAAGCCGTGAAATATCAATAATACACGTGAGCTGTATTGTTGAGTACATGATTTGATGCACTTTGCATTTAATAAGTATATATATATATATATATATATATATATATATATATATATATATGTATATATATATATATATATACATATGTATATATATATATATATATATATATATATATATATATATGTATATATATATATATATATATGTATATATATATGTATATATATATATATATATATATATATATATATATAAATATATATATATATATATATATGAGTCTCTGTTCGACTCTCGTGGAGTGCGGATGTTTGTGAGTGGAGCAGATAAGAGAAGGAAGAGATAAGGCTTGTGCTATATGTTTGGACTGGCTTTATTGCAGCTAAGTTTAGATAATAGGTCTAATAATGCAAACTTTATTCGTTGAGTAATGTTATACACGCATATTGTTCTGCATTAAATTCTGGCGAGCAAATATAAGTTAATTTATAAGTTTTATTTAAAATTAATGAACAATCTTGGACAAATTATGTTTAGTAATAATTTTATATGACCGAACATAGTGCTGATAAAGCACAAACATTTTATTCTGTGACACGGCTAGTAACCGTATATATGCTAGCCTTAGTAATAAGATCCTTATGAATAATTTTCAAGCGCAGCAACGAATGACGGCGACTCAGCCAATCAGTCAAGACCCGACAATGCTTGTGCAGAATACATCTATGACGCAGGCACTTGTGCCGATGAATCAATCAATCGGCCCACATATGTCCCCAGAACAACAGCTCCGCGCTCTTCAAGAGCAAGTTAACTTCCTAGTGAGCCAAGTGAAAACACTAGAGAATCAATTAATGCAGGCTAATAATGTAATTGCAACACTGCAAGGGGAAAATCAAAATAAAGACTTCAGCCTACGCGCTGTAAGTACCCAACTAAATGTGGAACGTAATCCAGCCCAGGTTAAAGAACGCTCCGGGCCCTACTCTCCCTTTAAGTATCCTACATGGGATGAAGAAGAGGAAATGGTAGAAGGAGAAACAGAGTGGATACTTAACGAAAACAGAAAAAGAACCAAATCTGCCACCCCAAAGAAAAATTACAATAATAAAGACCAAACCCAACAGAAAAAAACCACCAAAGCAGTTAAACCACCACCAGTGATCATCTGCACTGACAGCATATCCTTACTGAACAAAGCCTTATATGGCATCAACCATAAACTTATGTGCATGAGTGACAATAAAGTGAAAATAAATGTTGATAACAGTGATGACTATAGAAAAGTGACAGAGATAATGAAACTGGAAGGATTTGAATGGTACTCTTTCGAAAATAAGCAAGAAAGGTGCATTAAAGTGATGGCGAGAAACCTACATGTCTCAACAAGTGAAAACGGTATCAAAAGTGATCTCTTGGATCAAGGATTTGAAATCTGTGATGTTAAGCAAAAATTTAGGGTCACTAGAGATGAAGAAGGTGAGAAGCAATATAAAAAACTTCCTCTCTTCATGCTAACTTTTAGTCCCAGAACTGAAATGAAAAGGATTTATGAAATCAGATACATCTGTAACATGAAGATCTCAATTGAAGCGTTGAGAATAAATAAAATGATTCCTCAGTGCAAGAGATGCCAAGGGTTCGGGCACACACAAAACTTCTGTAACAAAACTCACAGATGTGTTAAATGTGCAGGCAAGCACCCTACTATAGATTGTACGAAACCTAGAAATGTAGAAGCCAAATGTGCTAACTGTGGAAGTAACCACCCGGCCAACTACAGGGGATGTGAAGTACCAATCAAACTCCAACAAATGCGTGAAAAGCTCATCAAAAAACCAGTACACACTGAAACAGCAGGAAACGCGGCAAGGAAACAGAAACTGACAGACCCAAGAACTGCCAAAAACCTGACTTATGCCCAAGCACTGAGCAGCAACAGACAAAGTACAAATGAGCAAAACATCACTACTAATCAAAACACCAACAGCAATGAGGTGCTGAGTATGATGAAAAGCATGATGCAGAAGTTTGAGACCTTAGAGAGATCAAGCAGAACGCTATCAAACAAATTAAATGCCCTCGGGAGTAAGATTCCAGCCAATAAAAACAAATCCAAAAAATAAGTATGGATCATACAAACATACGTATTGGTACCTGGAATGCAAACGGCATTCTAAACAGCAAAGAAGAATTCTCACTCTACCTTTATGAAAATAAAATTGACATCTGTTTCATCTCAGAGACTCATCTCTCTAACCAACAATACATTAAAATAAATGGATATAATACCCACCATACCACTCACCCAGACAATCGGGCACATGGAGGAAGTGCAATCTTCATCAAAAACAACCTGAAGTACAATGAGGATCTCAACATTCGAAAAGAGGAAGCTCAGCTGACAATGTTAAGCATTTCGTCAATGAAACAAAACTTCAAAGTGGGAGCAGTCTACTTCCCCCCGAAACATAACCTAAAAGAAGACGATTACACAATGATAATCCGACATCTAGGAGAGAGATTCGTCCTTGGAGGCGATTTTAACGCCAAACATTCCCTATGGGGTTCCCGATTGGATAATACAAAAGGGAGAGAACTTAAAAATGCAATAGAAAAAACTGGATGTAAAGTACATTCAACTGGGAAACCGACCTACTGGCCTACAGACAGAAACAAGACCCCAGACGTTCTGGATTTTTTCATAACCAGAAAATTTGCGGCAAATTTCATTACCTTGGAGGACAGCTATGACTTGGACTCGGATCACTCATCGATCATCATGACATTGAGCGAAACTATCATCAAAAAGCCAGCGAAACCGACTTTATGCAATAAAACTACGGATTGGGAAAGTTTGAAATTACAACTAGATCAGGGAATTACCCTCGACATTGATCTGTCTACTGGGGATCATCTTGACGAGGCGGTGACAAAATTTACCAGTCTTAATCAACAAGCAGTGTGGGATAACACTAGAACAATTACTCATAAAACACCTGGATACAACTACCCTATGGAAGTAAGAAACCTAGTAAAGAACAAAAGAAGAACCAGGCAAAAATGGCAGCGTACAAGAGATCCCGTCGTTAAAAATCATCTCAATAGAGAATCCCAACAAATCAAAAGATTCATCCACCAACTGAGAGAAGACTCTGCAAACTCCTTCCTCGAGAATCTGTCTGCAGACAAAAACACTAACTATTCCCTCTGGAAAACAACGAGAAGACTGAAAAGGAAAATCCATCATGTACCACCCATCCTGAAAGAGAACAATGAATGGGCAAGATCGGACCAAGAAAAAGCTGACACGTTTGGAGATCATCTGGAAAACATCTTCAAGCCGAATGAAGCCACGAATGAAGAAGAACTTCACCTAAACACTAATAATCAGTCTAAAATTATTAAAAAAGTGACATTAAAAGAGCTTAAACGAGAACTAAAATACAACTTGAACCCGAAGAAAGCACCAGGATACGATTTAATCACAGGACTAGTGCTGAAAAAACTGACAACAAAAGGACTAAAAATGTTTTTATTATTAATTAATGCGTCCCTTAGACTTATGCACGTCCCTGCAACATGGAAAGTGGCGGAGATGATCATGATCCTGAAACCCGGCAAAACAGCAACAGAGGTCAAGTCGTATAGGCCGATATCACTTCTACCTATAATGTCAAAACTCTTTGAAAAGCTGCTTCTCAACAGGCTTAAACCTATCATCGTGGAAAAGAACTTATTGCCCGACCATCAATTTGGATTCAGGCGAGGAAACTCTACGGTGGAACAGGTGCATCGACTAATTGACATCATTGAAAAAGCTCTGGAAGGTGAGGAGGTCTGCTCGATTGTCTTCCTGGATGTTTCACAAGCCTTCGATAAAGTTTGGCATGAAGGCTTGATTCACAAACTCAACATGTTTCTGCCAGCCCAGTTTGTGAATCTACTGAAATCGTACATATCGAACAGACTGTTTCGAGTAAACCACGAATCTACGTATTCTGACTTCAAGGAAATACAAGCTGGAGTCCCACAAGGCAGCGTATTGGGACCAATCCTGTACTTGCTGTACACCAGTGATCTTCCGCAAACAGCCAACGTCATCACGGCCACTTTCGCAGACGACACAGCAAACGTAGCGACAGCGAATACCGTTCAAGAATCGACAACACGCTTACAAAGATCAAACGATTCAGTTGAGGCTTGGACCAAGAAATGGCGCATCAAACTCAACAACCAGAAGGCAGTCCATGTGAACTTTACAAACAAGAGGATCCCAAACCCTCAGAGGCTCGAAATGAATGGAAGTGTTATCCCATATCATGATTCAGCTAAATATCTCGGCATGAATCTTGATGCAAAAGCCAAATGGGTCGAGCATATCAAAATAAAACTCACAGAACTCCAGACTCGCTACAGGCAAATGTATTGGCTACTCGGTCGAAATTCACGGGTATCAATATATAACAAGCTATTGGTATATAACCAAATCCTCAAACCGGTTTGGACGTATGGTATACAGCTTTGGGGCTGTGCCAGCAAATGTCACATACAAGGGATACAACGCTTCCAGAACAAAGTACTAAGAAACATCGCCAACGCTCCTTGGTATGTGCGTAACAGTGACTTGCATTGCGATCTTGGTGTACCCATGGTCGAGGAAGTCATAAAACAGAACGCCATCAAACACGTAAATCGGCTCACTCAACACGAAAATCCTGAGGCACTGAGACTTCTCGACAACAACCACCTGACAAGACGACTCAAAAGGACAAAACCATTTGAACTCGTTGAACGACAAGAGTGACAACAATACTCTTCCTCACGCCGGTTGGCTTCCAACATCAAACAAGATACAATAGAAATCAATGGATTCTTTGTAATATAAGCTAAAATATAATTATTAAATGTAAATTAATGGTTGGTCAGAAATGACCAGTTTTAATAATAATAAAAAAAAAAAAAAAAAAAAAAAAAAAATATATATATATATATATATATATATATATATATATATATATATATATATATATATTAGAATTTTAGTATAAAATTGTCTACCCTAAATAAAGCAAGTGGTTCCACTTTACAAACCTAATTCATCATTACAAGCTATCGCTGGTACAAGGTTTGTACAAAAGGAATAAATAAATATAAAATACGTGATAAAGCAGCGTCGTAAAGACAGAAGGAAGGTCTAGCATTGACTTTGCCTTGTGACGTCACCTACAACAACAGAACTATGTCGCAAAGCTAGCCACAGCTGTCACTCTGTTTAATTGTTTAGGCTCCATTATTAAATCTAATTATTTAGTGTCTTTAAAAAGTTTTGTTTTGAAAATAAAAACATAACTTTATAATAATATAAACTTTATGGAGAAATTATGGTATGGAAAAACCTTGATTTTGCTTTTATTTGGAAAATCAAGAACAAATGTTGATTTTTTAGCGTAAATGGAGTAAAGCACATCTGTTTGAACAAACTCGGTTGGATTTCTGCAACAACATAAAGTAACCTAATATTCAGCATTACATTTCAGAACATTTAGTCTTTATGGATTAACCTTTAACTGCTGTAAGTATATAACGATAAATAAAACACTGACATTTATTTTTAAAGGAAAATAAATACGTTGTAAAGCTAACATTTTCAAGTAAATAAACGCTTGAAAACAACTAAGTATAAATTTTTAAATTTCCAAATAAATGTTATTCCTTAAATTTGCTTAATACTAGTTTTAGTTATGAATATACTTTTAATATTGTGGAATGTAGTTCAAAAGATATTTCAGAAGATAGTTATGGTAGGTCTATTCAATGTTCTTTTGCTTGATAAATAAACGGTTGCTAACAGGTTCATAAATAAACTTTCAAAATCTATATCCCATTAAATTTAACAATGTTTAACATCCAACACACTTGATAAAATGCTATTGAAATAAGTAATCTCTTTAGAAACGACTGCCAGACATAAAAACAAAAATGATGATTCTGTTGTAAAATGACTGCATTTAGTAATTTATGTTCCTATTTAAATAATATTTTTTAGCCCTAATAACAAGCCTGAAGTTAAATAACAGTAGTTTTTTCTACCTGTTTAATTCTGTTTTTGGCAGTATTAGTGTATTTTACAAAACTATATAACACGATTATGCAATCAATGGTTTTGTGATATTTTACCATTACTTGCAGTTTGAGGTTTAACAGAGTTTCACCTTTTATACCCTCCTATTGGGCAGCATTATTCTTATCAAGAACAGACCATAGACATGTGTAGTAACAGTTATTACATTTTAAACACGTATGCTATTTAACATTTTACATAAAAATAATTGTATTTATCTTCGAGGCTAAGATTTTATTAACCCGTAAATTATACAACTTTATTTATTAACAATAAACGTTAAAATATCCATCATATTATATTTAATCAGCACTTAACTGTCAATAAGAGGGAACTGTAACCTATAGAGGGCGCGATATAGCAAGAGACCTGGCCAACCAATGCTCAGTGACCTGCTTGAGTGGTGGGGGGTACTACTGACTCAGTGTTTGTCGAATTTCGCTATAATGTGTATTGGTTCACCACAATCACTGTCCCTAGTTTACCGTTGTTTCTAGAAGAGAGGGAGTACAGATAGACACTTTCCACCTCCGCTATTCGGTGTATTCCCCATTGCGCATCTCTAGCCTCGTAGCTCATACTTGTAGTTCTCAAGAACTTAAAAATCCCAACCTGAGCTTTTATCATTTTATTATTATTTTTTTAATAATATTACACTTAGACCAATAATTAAATCTCTTAGATATCCTAGGATTTTGGATTTGGGAACAACAAATGTTTTAAGACTATACGTATATATACCAATATTTCATGTGATTGTTAGAGGTCACTCCACTATAAAACCATTTGCGTCTGTTTTACTGGTGTGCTTATAAACTGGGTCCTTCGGGTCCTGCTAAGCTTCACCCTGAGTGAGGGGGTAAAGTTGAGGGCAGGGCCACCCAAGGATATCTTTTGCATTGCAAAGGTTTCAATGTGGGTGCCCAAACCCTACAATGACAAGGAGCCGGAAGGTGGTCAAAACCCAGAACCCTGGGATAGTTCAGGATACTTGGAAGGTGATTGTTAGAAAAAGGGAGGATGCAGGTCTTACCCTTATCCTGTATATAGGAGAGGGCTCCCTCAGGGCACTGCGGAACAACAGCCTGAGGGTGAACGTGGGGCTGAGACAGGCCACGTTCAAGGTGCTCTCTAGTCCTGGGGCTGATTTGCTAACCCAGGCAACTGCTACGTAAGCAGAACGATGATCAAGTTCCTCCAAGTGAACCTACAGCATAGCAGGGCGGCTAGTGCTGTCGTGTGTAGGATGCTGGACAGGGGAGAGGTGGACTTGGTTCTCATCCAGTAGCCATGGAATTCTGGAGGACGAATATGCGGGCTGGCGACATCTGGAGGTAAGTTGTTGTATGATAAGAACTCCGGTGTATCCTGTTTAGGAGGGGGTTGAGTGCTTTTGTACTAACGGACTTCTGCTGCAGGGACTTGATAGCAGTGATGGTGGAGCTGCGGGCGGAGGGGAGGATGAAGAGGCTGAACCTAGGCACGGCATATCTTCCCTTTGACTACGCGGGGGCTCTACCAACACAAGAGCTGAGGAGGCTGGTCGAGCACTGCGGGGCTGTGGATGAGGAGCTGCTGGTGGGGATGGATGCTAACTCCCATCACACTTCGTGGGGAAGTACAGGTACCAACACTAGAGGTGAGGAACATTTAGCTTATCTTAGCTCTAAGAATTTACTAGTCTTAAATCAGGGGGAAGAGCCGACGTTTGTCACTAGGGCCAGACAGGAGGTCCTGGACATTACGGTGGCATCGAGCCAGATGGCTAGGTATGTACTAAATTGGCATGTGTCGGATGTTTCCCAGATGTCCATTATTTTCTTCTAAATTATCTTTTTAATGAAAACAGATTTAAAACTAACTTTAACTTTAAAAGCCTTTTATATAAAAAATGACAAACCATTATTTAAAATTAAGGCTAATCTATACTCATTTAAGTTATTGTACGAATCTTATTTATCGGAACTTGAAAATATAAAAATATGTTTCATTTACAATTAGAACTGTTGCTTATGACTGTAACGCTTGAATATATTTGTTTACCTCTTAAAAGACTGAGGTGTTTAAGATATTTAATTACTTTAAGAAGAAATAATTATGTAGTTTTGTATTATTTTTATATCTTCATTTCGACTTGAAGAGTTATTTTAAAATGCTTGACGAAAGAAAAACTTTGGTAAATACCAAGTAAATAAGCAAGGATACCACAAACCACCAGAAAATGCCTTTCAGTGTTTCTAAGCTCTTTAGAAGTTTAAATACTCAATGACCCATTTAATTTAATAATTAGCAATGTTGTAGATATTTACTTTTCTACATAAAAAGTAACACGTTTTGAAATATAAACTAAACAAAACTTAGAATAATATGGACAGAACTCTTCATAAATTAGACAAGAAATCAACTTTAATTATTACAAGTCAATGATAATAATCTTAATATCAACAATATGGAGTGTTACTATACGAGCTTAGTAGCTAACTATATACACAATATTCCAGTAAAAACCAATCAGAGATAAGATTAAGAGCAACAGTAAGAACTTGAACGTACACAACATGATATGCTTGCTGCTTGAGAAAAACATCAAACAAATTTTCATGAACCTGTAATGAGAAAAAAAAATACCAATACAAAAGGTGTAGTTATGTACGCCAATAATAGAACAAGTAAATAATGCTGTCTGTACCATAGGTAAGAATATGTTGGAGAAAATAAAAACGTAGCAGCATTGAGTGAAAGCATGGCGTGTTAGACGAAAACGACTTTACACATTGCTTACGGAAAAAAAGAATATATATATATATATATATGAATATATATAGTAAATATATTAAAACAATACAGCAATTAAAAATTTTGTTGATTTTACAACTAAAACCTTGACAAGTATAAAACATAAAAACTCTCTAATTGCAGACACATTTCTGTAATGAAATAAAGTAGTGTAGCTGTAATCAAAAATTTTTTTATCAAAGGTTGTATTTAAAAGAGCCGTTTTCTGAAAATAAACTCTAATAAATTAAATTGTTTACAGTATTTAAACCCTTTAAAGCTGACGAAGGGTAACGTTTGAGAGTGTGCATGGCGATAAAACGCTTTCAGCAGGATTTGTGTGTAGAACAAATATTGCGTACAGCTTCAAGTGGGACGTTACGCTTGGTTCAGAAATAAATCCTGAAACAACAGAAGTACTTCTTTAAAGCTTTATTTGATGAGTAAATTTTAACAGATCATAGAATTTTGCATTTGTAATCCCAAATATCTTCATCTCTTACATGTGCGCGTTACATAATTGTAATTACTACATTTAAAATGTTTACTTTGAATACACTTAGTAAAATAAATGATTTATTATTGTAATTAGGTTTCTTTTTGTTGTGAATTAAAATTATGCATTTACCATTTAACCTAGTTTAAAAAAAAAAACTACAAACCGATAAATACTGAATAAAGTAGTTAACAGCATTTCTTCTTTCCTTTTCCATGTGAATCTATTTTGTGAATCAAATTATGCATTGTCTTGAGCTATCTAGTGTAAATTAAGTTCAATATTTGAATGAATAATTGTAGCATTCCTTCTTTTAGGTCACACTTTCACAATATATATATATATATATATATATATATATATATATATATATATATATATTTAATTGCATGGAGCAATATATATATATATATATATATATATATATAATATGTAATGATTTATTTATGTATCTCTTGTTCAAATTTTGGAACAATATTTTCAATTTTTCCTTTCAAAATGTTTTCCACGTTAAATATAACAGACCAGAAAAATCTGTGATGGCAAAATATTGTTTAGAGAAAAAAACACGAATTTGAAGCAGATGATCTAACCCTGTTATAGTGAAATGGATGCGTGGGACATTTTGTATATTAATAGGAATAAACAAATTATTGTAAATATTGAGTCAAGCCCTATTCAAAAGACTATAATAATGTAATTAGTGATGCATAATACAATTTGATTGTAACCGTTTGGTTAAAATCTTGAAATAATTAATAAATATTAATAATATTAATTATTTATTTTCTTTATATGTAATTATGTGTATGGATAAGAATTTAATTGTAATTAATGAGTTGGGTAAGAAATTTCTATTTGATGTATCATGTATCAAGTATTATTAATAGTTGTTGTTTTGACTGGTGGGCGTGGCAGCGCCCAACAAAATATATATATATATATATATATATATATATATATATATATATATATATATATATATATATATTTGTAACCTTACTTCGTTGTAAGTTAGATTTGGTAGTAGCAACACTCACTGCTGATAATGCCCTTTTTATTGAAACGCTTATGAGTAAATAAATTATTACTTTGTGAGTGTTGTGTATGTTTTTTATTTGTTTCAACATATCCTCACAAGTTAAGCTCGAAGAATAGTTGTGTATAATGTAGTTTAGAGGTCTTGGTGTAAACATGAGCGGAGATGAAAGGTTTGACCAGGGTACTGTTAGAGATTCCTAATTGTTTTTAGCATTCGAGGTAGTCCACACCTCTAATGGGGACAGTGACTGCTACCCAGCTACAGTTTAGATGTAATTTCAATTAGATGTTCCCAAATAAGTTGTTTCTAAATAGCATTTTCTTTCCCTGTCGTTATGGTTTTATAGTATTAAACTTAAAAATTAAAACGTTAATAGCAACCTGACATGCGCAAAGGTTAGAACATTATCTTCCTTTGTTAAAGGGTACGTATAGCTCCAGGCGACTGAGAGAACGTAAGTGTCAGGTACCAGTATACACCCGTAGTTTATAGCGGCCTTCTCTCGGAACTTAATTATTTAGCAATATACGAGGCGAGTCTGATGCCGTATATATGACGCTAGAGAAAACCTTCCCAGTCAGTTTATTTAACAGCGCCAGTAACGTAAAGCAATGTTCACATAAATATGGGTTTGTTTAAAGCGTGTCTTGTAAGGTATTACACTGCGGGGTATGAAAGTAACATTTAAACTAACAGTTTAAAGGTTTATCTTGGAAAAATATCAATACATAAAAGTTATTAGGTTAACGTTTTTCCCTAACATCTTATACAAAATGTATGTATATATTTTCATAGACCATAATTTTTTTTTTAATTTATGATTTTTATTTTTTCTGTCTAATGCTATCTAGACTACTGTTATTTATTTATTTTTTCAAATATATTATAAGATTGATTTTTAAAACGGCGAATTTTTAACCAAAGAATAATTTAAAAAGTGTATCCTGTATTTATTTGTATTTATTAGTCATTATTGAAAAATAAAATTATAGGTGTTTAGACTGTATGTAGGTCAATTTCCACTGTATTATTTAAACCATTAAAATCTGAAACCAGCAGATTCTGATATTAATGTTCTTCGGATGTACTAACTGGAATTTTATGAAAACCTGATCAACAATTATATTTGTTAAGTTCGAGCAACAGTGCAGAACTAGTGCATTTTAGCTTATTAAACCCTTATACAATAATTGCTTGCAGTTAATAATCTTGTTTAACAAATTAATGAGGTAAAAAATCAAATAGTGCAATTAGATAACGAGAATATAAACATTAATTTTTCCCCTCTTTCCTGATATATATATATATATATATATATATATATATATATATATATATATATATATATATAAAAGACGTTTTCTTGTTTACTAATTTAAAACAACATAGGTTATTCAAATACAAGAATATTTATTAATTTATATTCAAAGCTTTTCGTTGGTAAACAGTACCAACTACATCAGGAATGAAAATTCATTTGAATATAATATGTTGTTTTAAATATATATATATATATATATATATATATATATATATATAAAAGACGTTTTCGTGTTTACTAATTTAAAACAACATAGGTTATTCAAAAACAAGAATATTTATTAATTTATATTCAAAGCTTTTCGTTGGTAAACAGTACCAATATCATCAGGAATGAACATTCAATTGAATAACCTATGTTGTTTTAAAAAAAAAATATATATATATATATATATATATATATATATATAAGACGTTTTCTTGTTTACTAATTTAAAACAACGTAGGTTATTCAAATACAAGAATATTTATTAATTTATATTCAAAGCTTTTCGTCGGTAAACAGTACCAACATCATCAGGAATGAAAATTCATTTGAATAACTTATGTTGTTTTAAATATATATATATATATATATATATATATATATATATATATATATATATATATAAGACGTTTTCTTGTTTACTAATTTATAACAACATAGGTTATTCAAATACAAGAATATTTATTAATTTATATTCAAAGCTTTTCGTTGGTAAACAGTACCAAATTCATCAGGAATGAAAATTCATTTGAATAACCTATGTTGTTTTAAAAAAAAAAAAATATATATATATATATATATATATATATATATATATATATAGGACGTTTTCTTGTTTACTAATTTAAAACAACATAGGTTATTTAAATTCAATAATATTTATTAATTTATATTCAAATCTTTTCGTTGGTAAACAGTACCAACATCATCAGGAATGAAAATTCATTTGAATAACCTATGTTGTTTTAAAAAAAAATATATATATATATATATATATATATATATATATATATATATTTATATAAGACGTTTTCTTGTTTACTAATTTAAAACAACATAGGTTATTCAAATACAAGAATAGTTATTCATTTATATTCAAAGCTTTTCGTTGGTAAACAGTACCAACATCATCAGGAATGAAAATTCATTTGAATAACATATGTTGTTTTAAAATATATATATATATATATATATAAAAGACGTTTTCGTGTTTACTAATTTAAAACAACATAGGTTATTCAAATACAAGAATATTTATTAATTGATATTCAAAGCTTTTCGTTGGAAAACAGTACCAACATCATCAAGAATGAAAATTCATTTGAATAAACTATGTTGTTTTAAATATATATATATATATATATATATATATATATATATATATATAAAAGACGTTTTCGTGTTTACTAATTTAAAACAACATAGGTTATTCAAATACAAGAATATTTATTAATTGATATTCAAAGCTTTTCGTTGGAAAACAGTACCAACATTATCAGGAATGAAAATTTATTTGAATAACCTATGTTGTTTAAAAAAAAAAAAAATATATATATATATATATATATATATATATATATATATATATATATATATATAAGACGTTTTCTTGTTTACTAATTTAAAATAACATAGGTTATTCAAATACAAGAATATTTATTAATTTATATTCAAAACGTTTTGTTGGTAAACAGTACCAACATCATCAGGAATGAAAATTCTTTTGAATAACTTATGTTGTTTTAAAATATATATATGACGTTTTCTTGTTTACTAATTTAAAACAAGATAGGTTATTCAAATACAAGAATGTTTATTAATTTATATTCAAAGCTTTTCGTTGGTAAACAGTACTTAACATCATCAGGAATGAAAATTCATTTGAATAACCTATGTCGTTTTTAAATATATATATATATATAAGACGTTTTCGTGTTTACTAATTTAAAACAACATAGGTTATTCAAATACAAGATAAGTTATTAATTTATATTCAAAGCTTTTCGTTGGTAAACAGTACCAACATCATCAGGAATGAAAATTCATTTGAATAACCTATGTTGTTTTAAATATATATATATATATATATATATATATATATATATATATATATATATATATATATATATAAGACGTTTTCTTGTTTACTAATTTAAAACAACATAGGTTATTCAAACTCAAGAATATTTATTACTTTATATTCAAAGCTTTTCGTGGGCAAACAGTACCAACATCATCAGGAATGAAAATTCATTTGAATAACCTATGTTGTTTTAAATATATATATATATATATATATATAAGACCTTTTCTTGTTTACTAATTTAAAACAACATAGGTTATTCAAATTCAAGAATATTTATTAATTTATATTCAAAGCTTTTCGTCGGTAAACAGTACCAACATCATCAGGAATGAAAATTCATTTGAATAACCTATTTTGTTCTAAATATATATATATATATATATATATGTAAGACGTTTTCTTGTTTACTAATTTAAAACAACATAGGTTATTCAAACTCAAGAATATTTATTAATTTATATTCAAAGATTTTCGTTGGCAAACAGTACCAACATCATCAGGAATGGAAATTCATTTGAATAACCTATGTTGTTTTAAATATATATATATATATATATATATATATATATATATAAGACGTTTTCTTGTTTACTAATTTAAAACAACATAGGTTATTCAAATTCAAGAATATTTATTAATTTATATTCAAAAGCTTTTCGTCGGTAAACAGTACCAACATCATCAGGAATGAAAATTCATTTGAATAACATATGTTGTTTTAATATATATATATATATATATATATATATATATATATATATATAAAAGACGTTTTCGTGTTTACTAATTTAAAACAACATAGGTTATTCAAATACAAGAATATTTATTAATTGATATTCATAGCTTTTCTTTGGAAAACAGTACCAACATCATCAGGAATGAAAATTCATTTAAATAAACTATGTTGTTTTAAATATATATATATATATATATATATATATATATATATATATATACATATATATATATATATATATATATATATATATATATATATAAAAGACGTTTTCGTGTTTACTAATTTAAAACAACATAGGTTATTCAAATACAAGAATATTTATTAATTGATATTCGAAGCTTTTCGTTGGAAAACAGTACCAACATAATCAGGAATGAAAATTTAATTGAATAAACTATGTTGTTTAAAAAAAAAAAATATATATATATATATATATATATATATATATATATAAGACGTTTTCTTGTTTACTAATTTAAAATAACATAGGTTATTCAAATACAAGAATATTTATTAATTTATATTCAAAACGTTTTGTTGGTAAACAGTACCAACATCATCAGGAATGAAAATTCTTTTGAATAACTTATGTTGTTTTAAAATATATATATGACGTTTTCTTGTTTACTAATTTAAAACAAGATAGGTTATTCAAATACAAGAATGTTTATTAATTTATATTCAAAGCTTTTCATTGGTAAACAGTACTTAACATCATCAGGAATGAAAATTCATTTGAATAACCTATGTCGTTTTTAAATATATATATATATATATATATATATATATATATATATATAAGACGTTTTCGTGTTTACTAATTTAAAACAACATAGGTTATTCAAATACAAGATAAGTTATTAATTTATATTCAAAGCTTTTCGTTGGTAAACAGTACCAACATCATCAGGAATGAAAATTCATTTGAATAACCTATGTTGTTTTAAATATATATATATATATATATATAAGACGTTTTCTTGTTTACTAATTTAAAACAACATAGGTTATTCAAATACAAGAATATTTATTAATTTATATTCAAAGCTTTTCGTTGGTAAACAGTACCAACATCATCAGGAATGAAAATTCATTTGAATAACCTATGTTGTTTTAAAAATATATATATATTTATATATATATATATATATATATATATATATATAAGACGTTTTCTTGTTTACTAATTTAAAACAACATAGGTTATTCAAACTCAAGAATATTTATTAATTTATATTCAAAGCTTTTCGTTGGCAAACAGTACCAACATCATCAGGAATGAAAATTCATTTGAATAACCTATGTTGTTTTAAATATATATATATATATATATATATATATATATATATATATATATATATATATATATATAAGACGTTTTCTTGTTTACTAATTTAAAACAACATAGGTTATTCAAATTCAAGAATATTTATTAATTTATATTCAAAGCTTTTCGCCGGTAAACAGTACCAACATCATCAGGAATGAAAATTCATTTGAATAACATATGTTGTTTTAATATATATATATATATATATATATATATATATATATATATATATAAAAGACGTTTTCGTGTTTACTAATTTAAAACAACATAGGTTATTCAAATACAAGAATATTTATTAATTGATATTCAAAGCTTTTCTTTGGAAAACAGTACCAACATCATCAGGAATGAAAATTCATTTAAATAAACTATGTTGTTTTAAATATATATATATATATATATATATATATATATATATATATATATATACATATATATATATATATATATATATATATATATATATATATATATATATATATATATAAAAGACGTTTTCGTGTTTACTAATTTAAAACAACATAGGTTATTCAAATACAAGAATATTTATTAATTGATATTCGAAGCTTTTCGTTGGAAAACAGTACCAACATAATCAGGAATGAAAATTTAATTGAATAAACTATGTTGTTTAAAAAAAATATATATATATATATATATATATATATAAGACGTTTTCTTGTTTACTAATTTAAAATAACATAGGTTATTCAAATACAAGAATATTTATTAATTTATATTCAAAACGTTTTGTTGGTAAACAGTACCAACATCATCAGGAATGAAAATTCTTTTGAATAACTTATGTTGTTTTAAAATATATATATGACGTTTTCTTGTTTACTAATTTAAAACAAGATAGGTTATTCAAATACAAGAATGTTTATTAATTTATATTCAAAGCTTTTCATTGGTAAACAGTACTTAACATCATCAGGAATGAAAATTCATTTGAATAACCTATGTCGTTTTTAAATATATATATATATATATATATATATATATATATATATATATATATATAAGACGTTTTCGTGTTTACTAATTTAAAACAACATAGGTTATTCAAATACAAGATAAGTTATTAATTTATATTCAAAGCTTTTCGTTGGTAAACAGTACCAACATCATCAGGAATGAAAATTCATTTGAATAACCTATGTTGTTTTAAAAATATATATATATTTATATATATATATATATATATATATATATATATATATATATATATAAGACGTTTTCTTGTTTACTAATTTAAAACAACATAGGTTATTCAAACTCAAGAATATTTATTAATTTATATTCAAAGCTTTTCGTTGGCAAACAGTACCAACATCATCAGGAATGAAAATTCATTTGAATAACCTATGTTGTTTTAAATATATATATATATAAGACGTTTTCTTGTTTACTAATTTAAAACAACATAGGTTATTCAAATTCAAGAATATTTATTAATTTATATTCAAAGCTTTTCGTCGGTAAACAGTACCAACATCATCAGGAATGAAAATTCATTTGAATAACCTATGTTGTTTTAAAAATATATATATATATATATATATATATATATATATATATATATATATATATATATAAGACGTTTTCTTGTTTACTAATTTAAAACAACATAGGTTATTCAAACTCAAGAATATTTATTAATTTATATTCAAAGCTTTTCGTTGGCAAACAGTACCAACATCATCAGGAATGAAAATTCATTTGAATAACCTATGTTGTTTTAAATATATATATATATATATATATATATATATATATATATATATATATATATATATATATATATATATAAGACGTTTTCTTGTTTACTAATTTAAAACAACATAGGTTATTCAAATTCAAGAATATTTATTAATTTATATTCAAAGCTTTTCGTCGGTAAACAGTACCAACATCATCAGGAATGAAAATTCATTTGAATAACTTATGTTGTTTTAAATATATATATATATATATATATATAAGACGTTTTCTTGTTTACTAATTTATAACAACATAGGTTATTCAAATACAAGAATATTTATTAATTTATATTCAAAGCTTTTCGTTGGTAAACAGTACCAAATTCATCAGGAATGAAAATTCATTTGAATAACCTATGTTGTTTTAAAAAAATATATATATATATATATATATATATATATATATATAAGACGTTTTCTTGTTTACTAATTTAAAACAACATAGGTTATTCAAATTCAATAATATTTAATAATTTATATTCAAATCTTTTCGTTGGTAAACAGTACCAACATCATCAGGAATGAAAATTCATTTGAATAACCTATGTTGTTTTAAAAATATATATATATATATATATATATATTTATATAAGACGTTTTCTTGTTTACTAATTTAAAACAACATAGGTTATTCAAATACAAGAATATTTATTAATTGATATTCAAAGCTTTTCGTTGGAAAACAGTACCAACATTATCAGGAATGAAAATTCATTTGAATAACCTATGTTGAAAAAAAAAAATGTATATATATATATATATATATATATATATATATATATATATATATATATATATATATAGGACGTTTTCTTGTTTACTAATTTAAAATAACATAGGTTATTCAAATACAAGAATATTTATTAATTTATATTCAAAACGTTTTGTTGGTAAACAGTACCAACATCATCAGGAATGAAAATTCTTTTGAATAACTTATGTTGTTTTAAAATATATATATGACGTTTTCTTGTTTACTAATTTAAAACAAGGTAGGTTATTCAAATACAAGAATGTTTATTAATTTATATTCAAAGCTTTTCGTTGGTAAACAGTACCAACATCATCAGGAATGAAAATTCATTTGAATAACCTATGTTGTTTTAAATATATATATATATATAACACGTTTTCTTGTTTACTAATTTAAAACAACATAGGTTATTCAAATACAAGAATATTTATTAATTTATATTCAAAGCTTTTCGTTGGTAAACAGTACCAATATCATCAGGAATGAAAATTCATTTGAATAACCTATGTTGTTTTAAAAAAATATATATATATATATATATATATATATATATATATATAAGACGTTTTCTTGTTTACTAATTTAAAACAACATAGGTTATTCAAATTCAAGAATATTTATTAATTTATATTCAAAGCTTTTCGTCGGTAAACAGTACCAACATCATCAGGAATGAAAATTCATTTGAATAACCTATGTTGTTTTAAATATATATATATAAGACGTTTTCTTGTTTACTAATTTAAAACAACATAGGTTATTCAAACTCAAGAATATTTATTAATTTATATTCAAAGCTTTTCGTTGGCAAACAGTACCAACATCATCAGGAATGAAAATTCATTTGAATAACCTATGTTGTTTTAAATATATATATATATAACACGTTTTCTTGTTTACTAATTTAAAACAACATAGGTTATTCAAATACAAGAATATTTATTAATTTATATTCAAAGCTTTTCGTTGGTAAACAGTACCAATATCATCAGGAATGAAAATTCATTTGAATAACCTATGTTGTTTTAAAAATATATATATATATATATATATATAAGACGTTTTCTTGTTTACTAATTTAAAACAACATAGGTTATTCAAATTCAAGAATATTTATTAATTTATATTCAAAGCTTTTCGTCGGTAAACAGTACCAACATCATCAGGAATGAAAATTCATTTGAATAACCTATGTTGTTTTAATATATATATATATATATATATATATATATATATATATATATATATATATATAAGACGTTTTCTTGTTTACTAATTTAAAACAACATAGGTTATTCAAACTCAAGAATATTTATTAATTTATATTCAAAGCTTTTCGTTGGCAAACAGTACCAACATCATCAGGAATGAAAATTCATTTGAATAACCTATGTTGTTTTAAATATATATATATATATATATATATATATATATATATATAGATATATATATATATATATAACGTTTTCTTGTTTACTAATTTAAAACAACATAGGTTATTCAAATTCAAGAATATTTATTAATTTATATTCAAAGCTTTTCGTCGGTAAACAGTACCAACACCATCAGGAATGAAAATTCATTTGAATAACTTATGTTGTTTTAAATATATATATATATATATATATATATATATATATATATATAAGACGTTTTCTTGTTTACTAATTTATAACAACCTAGGTTATTCAAATACAAGAATGTTTATTAATTTATATTCAAAGCTTTTCGTTGGTAAACAGTACCAACATCATCAGGAATGAAAATTCATTTGAATAACCTATGTTGTTTTAAATATATATATATATATATATATATATATATATATATATAAGACGTTTTCTTGTTTACTAATTTAAAACAACATAGGTTATTCAAACTCAAGAATATTTATTAATTTATATTCAAAGCTTTTCGTTGTTAAACAGTACCAACATCATCAGGAATGAAAATTCATTTGAATAACCTATGTTGTTTTAAATATATATATATATATATATATATATATATATATATATATATAAGACGTATTCTTGTTTACTAATTTAAAACTACATAGGTTATTCAAATTCAAGAATATTTATTAATTTATATTCAAAGCTTTTCGTCGGTAAACAGTACCAACATCATCAGGAATGAAAATTCATTTGAATAACTTATGTTGTTTTAAATATATATATATATATATATATATATATATATATAAGACGTTTTCTTGTTTACTAATTTATAACAACATAGGTTATACAAATACAAGAATATTTATTGATTTATATTCAAAGTTTTTCGTTGGTAAACAGGACCAAATTCATCAGGAATGAAAATTCATTTGAATAACCTATGTTGTTTTAAAAATATATATATATATATATATATATATATATATATATATATATATATATATATATATAGGACGTTTTCTTGTTTACTAATTTAAAACAACATAGGTTATTCAAATACAAGAATAGTTATTCATTTATATTCAAAGCTTTTCGTTGGTAAACAGTACCAACATCATCAGGAATGAAAATTCATTTGAATTACCTATATTGTTTTAAATATATATATATATATATATATATATATATATATATATAAAAGACGTTTTCTTGTTTACTAATTTAAAACAACATAGGTTATTCAAATTCAAGAATATTTATTAATTTATATTCAAAGCTTTTCGTCGGTAAACAGTACCTACATCATCAGGAATGAAAATTCATTTGAATAACCTATGTTGTTTTAAAAAAAAAAAAAAAATATATATATATATATATATATATATATATATATATTTATATGTATATATATATATATATATATATATGACGTTTTATTGTTTACTAATTTAAAACAACATAGGTTATTCAAATTAAAGAATATTTATTAATTTATATTCACAGCATTTCGTTGGTAAACAGTACCAACATCATCAGGAATGAAAATTCATTTGAATAACATATGTTGTTTTAAAATATATATATATATATATATATATATATATATATATATATATATATATAAAAGACGTTTTCGTGTTTACTAATTTAAAACAACATAGGTTATTCAAATACAAGAATATTTATTAATTGATATTCAAAGCTTTTCTTTGGAAAACAGTACCAACATCATCAGGAATGAAAATTCATTTGAATAAACTATGTTGTTTTAAATATATATATATAAAAGACGTTTTCGTGTTTACTAAATTAAAACAACATAGGTTATTCAAATACAAGAATATTTATTAATTGATATTCAAAGCTTTTCGTTGGAAAACAGTACCAACATTATCAGGAATGAAAATTCATTTAAATAACCTATGTTGTTTAAAAATATATATATATATATATATATATATATATATATATATATATATATAAGAGGTTTTCTTGTTTACTAATTTAAAATAACATAGGTTATTCAAATACAAGAATATTTATTAATTGATATTCAAAGCTTTTCGCTGGAAAACAGTACCAACATTATCAGGAATGAAAATTCATTTAAATAACCTATGTTGTTTAAAAAAATATATATATATATATATATATAAATATATATATAAGAGGTTTTCTTGTTTACTAATTTAAAATAACATAGGTTATTCAAATACAAGAATATTTATTAATTTATATTCAAAACGTTTTGTTGGCAAACAGTACCAACATCATCAGGAATGAAAATTCATTTGAATAACTTATGTTGTTTTAAATATATATATATATATATATATATATATATATAAGACGTTTTCTTGTTTACTAATTTATAACAACCTAGGTTATTCAAATTAAAAAATATTTATTAATTTATATTCACAGCATTTCGTTGGTAAACAGTACCAACATCATCAGGAATGAAAATTCATTTGAATAACATATGTTGTTTTAAAATATATATATATATATATATATATATATATATATATATATATATAAGACATTTTCGTGTTTACTAATTTAAAACAACATAGGTTATTCAAATACAAGAATATTTATTAATTGATATTCAAAGCTTTTCTTTGGAAAACAGTACCAACATCATCAGGAATGAAAATTCATTTGAATAAACTATGTTGTTTTAAATATATATATATATATATATATATATATATATATATATATATACATATATATATATATATATATATATATATATATAAAAGACGTTTTCGTGTTTACTAATTTAAAACAACATAGGTTATTCAAATACAAGAATATTTATTAATTGATATTCAAAGCTTTTCGTTGGAAAACAGTACCAACATTATCAGGAATGAAAATTCATTTAAATAACCTATGTTGTTTAAAAAAATATATATATATATATATATATATATAAGAGGTTTTCTTGTTTACTAATTTAAAATAACATAGGTTATTCAAATACAAGAATATTTATTAATTTATATTCAAAACGTTTTGTTGGTAAACAGTACCAACATCATCAGGAATGAAAATTCTTTTGAATAACTTATGTTGTTTTAAAATATATATATGACGTTTTCTTGTTTACTAATTTAAAACAAGATAGGTTATTCAAATACAAGAATGTTTATTAATTTATATTCAAAGCTTTTCGTTGGTAAACAGTACTTAACATTATCAGGAATGAAAATTCATTTGAATAACCTATGTTGTTTTTAAATATATATATATATATATATATATATATATATATATATATATATATATATATATAAGACGTTTTCGGGTTTACTAATTTAAAACAACATAGGTTATTCAAATACAAGATAAGTTATTAATTTATATTCAAAGCTTTTCGTTGGTAAACAGTACCAACATCATCAGGAATGAAAATTCATTTGAATAACCTATGTTGTTTTAAATATATATATATATATATATATATATATATATATATATATATATAAGACGTTTTCTTGTTTACTAATTTAAAACAACATAGGTTATTCAAATACAAGAATATTTATTAATTTATATTCAAAGCTTTTCGTTGATAAACAGTACCAACATCATCAGGAATGAAAATTCATTTGAATAACCTATGTTGTTTTAAAAATATATATATATTTATATATATATATATATATATATATATATATAAGACGTTTTCTTGTTTACTAATTTAAAACAACATAGGTTATTCAAACTCAAGAATATTTATTAATTTATATTCAAAGCTTTTCGTTGGCAAACAGTACCAACATCATCAGGAAAGAAAATTCATTTGAATAACCTATGTTGTTTTAAATATATATATATATATATATATATATATATATATATATATAAGACGTTTTCTTGTTTACTAATTTAAAACAACATAGGTTATTTAAATTCAAGAATATTTATTAATTTATATTCAAACCTTTTCGTCGGTAAACAGTACCAACATCATCAGGAATGAAAATTCATTTGAATAACTTATGTTGTTTTAAATATATATATATATATATATATATATATATATATATATATATATATATATATATAAGACGTTTTCTTGTTTACTAATTATTACAACCTAGGTTATTCAAATACAAGAATATTTATTAATTTATATTCAAAGCTTTTCGTTGGTAAACAGTACCAAAATCATCAGGAATGAAAATTCATTTGAATAACCTATGT
>JBAIZL010000005.1:111822206-111833139 GCA_036971475.1 Prosapia bicincta
AATTCATTTAAATAACCTATGTTGTTTAAATATATATATATATATATATATATATATATATATATATAAGAGGTTTTCTTGTTTTCTTGTTTACTAATTTAAAATAACATAGGTTATTCAAATACAAGAATATTTATTAATTGATATTCAAAGCTTTTCGTTGGAAAACAGTACCAACATTATCAGGAATGAAAATTCATTTAAATAACCTATGTTGTTTAAAAAAATATATATATATATATATATATATATATATATATATAAGAGGTTTTCTTGTTTACTAATTTAAAATAACATAGGTGATTCAAATACAAGAATATTTATTAATTTATATTCAAAACGTTTTGTTGGTAAACAGTACCAACATCATCAGGAATGAAAATTCTTTTGAATAACTTATGTTGTTTTAAAATATATATATGACGTTTTCTTGTTTACTAATTTAAAACAAGATAGGTTATTCAAATACAAGAATGTTTATTAATTTATATTCAAAGCTTTTCGTTGGTAAACAGTACTTAACATTATCAGGAATGAAAATTCATTTGAATAACCTATGTTGTTTTTAAATATATATATATATATATATATATATATATATATATATATATATATATATAAGACGTTTTCGGGTTTACTAATTTAAAACAACATAGGTTATTCAAATACAAGATAAGTTATTAATTTATATTCAAAGCTTTTCGTTGGTAAACAGTACCAACATCATCAGGAATGAAAATTCATTTGAATAACCTATGTTGTTTTAAAAATATATATATATTTATATATATATATATATATATATAAGACGTTTTCTTGTTTACTAATTTAAAACAACATAGGTTATTCAAACTCAAGAATATTTATTAATTTATATTCAAAGCTTTTCGTTGGCAAACAGTACCAACATCATCAGGAATGAAAATTCATTTGAATAACCTATGTTGTTTTAAATATATATATATATATATATATATATATATATATAAGACGTTTTCTTGTTTACTAATTTAAAACAACATAGGTTATTTAAATTCAAGAATATTTATTAATTTATATTCAAACCTTTTCGTCGGTAAACAGTACCAACATCATCAGGAATGAAAATTCATTTGAATAACTTATGTTGTTTTAAATATATATATATATATATATATATAAGACGTTTTCTTGTTTACTAATTATTACAACCTAGGTTATTCAAATACAAGAATATTTATTAATTTATATTCAAAGCTTTTCGTTGGTAAACAGTACCAAAATCATCAGGAATGAAAATTCATTTGAATAGCCTATGTTGTTTTAAAAAAAAAAAAAAAAATATATATATATATATATATATATATATATATATATATATATATATATAGGACGTTTTCTTGTTTACTAATTTAAAACAACATAGGTTATTCAAATTCAATAATATTTATTAATTTATATTCAAATCTTTTCGTTGGTAACCAGTACCAACATCATCAGGAATGAAAATTCATTTGAATAACCTATGTTGTTTTAAAAAAAAAAATATATATATATATATATATATTTATATAAGACGTTTTCTTGTTTACTAATTTAAAACAACATAGGTTATTCAAATACAAGAATAGTTATTAATTTATATTCAAAGCTTTTCGTTGGTAAACAGTACCAACATCATCAGGAATGAAAATTCATTTGAATAACCTTTATTGTTTTAAATATATATATATATATATATATATATATATATATATATATATATATATATATATATATATGTATATATATATATATATATAAAAGACGTTTTCTTGTTTACTAATTTAAAACAACATAGGTTATTCAAATTAAAGAATATTTATTAATTTATATTCACAGCTTTTCGTTGGTAAACAGTACCAACATCATCAGGAAAGAAAATTCATTTGAATAACATATGTTGTTTTAAAATATATATATATATATATATATATATATATATATATATATATATATATATATATATATATATATAAAAGACGTTTTCTTGTTTACTAATTTAAAACAACATAGGTTATTCAAATACAAGAATATTTATTAATTTATATTCAAAGCTTTTCGTTGGTA
The DNA here is from genome assembly GCA_036971475.1 of Prosapia bicincta. Taxonomy (NCBI): domain Eukaryota; kingdom Metazoa; phylum Arthropoda; class Insecta; order Hemiptera; family Cercopidae; genus Prosapia; species Prosapia bicincta. The sequence goes on from JBAIZL010000005.1 coordinate 111,824,295, forward strand.
AACAGTACCAAAATCATCAGGAATGAAAATTCATTTGAATAACCTATGTTGTTTTAAAAAAAAAAAAAAATATATATATATATATATATATATATATATATATATAGGACGTTTTCTTGTTTACTAATTTAAAACAACATAGGTTATTCAAATTCAATAATATTTATTAATTTATATTCAAATCTTTTCGTTGGTAAACAGTACCAACATCATCAGGAATGAAAATTCATTTGAATAACCTATGTTGTTTTAAAAAAAAATATATATATATATATATATATATATATATTTATATAAGACGTTTTCTTGTTTACTAATTTAAAACAACATAGGTTATTCAAATACAAGAATAGTTATTAATTTATATTCAAAGCTTTTCGTTGGTAAACAGTACCAACATCATCAGGAATGAAAATTCATTGAATAAACTATGTTGTTTTAAATATATATATATATATATATATATATATATATATATATATATATATATATATATATATATAAAAGACGTTTTCGTGTTTACTAATTTAAAATAACATAGGTTATTCAAATACAAGTATATTTAATAATTTATATTCAAAACGTTTTGTTTGTAAACAGTACCAAAATCATCAGGAATGAAAATTCATTTAAATAACCTATGTTGTTTTAAAAAAAAAAAAACATATATATATATATATATATATATATATATATATATATATATATATAGGACATATTCTTGTTTACTAATTTAAAACAACATAGGTTATTCAAATTCAATAATATTTATTAATTGATATTCAAATCTTTTCGTTGGTAAACAGTACCAACATCATCAGGAATGAAAATTCTTTTGAATAACTTATGTTGTTTTAAAATATATATATATATATATATATATATATATATATATATATATATGACGTTTTCTTGTTTACTAATTTAAAACAAGATAGGTTATTCAAATACAAGAAAGTTTATTAATTTATATTCAAAGCTTTTCGTTGCTAAACAGTACCAACATCATCAGGAATGAAAATTCATTTGAATAACCTATGTTGTTTTAAATATATATATATATATATATATATATATATATATATATATATAAGACGTTTTCTTGTTTACTAATTTAAAACAACATAGGTTATTCAAATACAAGAATATGTATTAATTTATATTCAAAGCTTTTCGTTGGTAAACAGTACCAACATCATCAGGAATGAAAATTCATTTGAATAACCTATGTTGTTTTAAAAATATATATATATATATATATATATATATATATAAGACGTTTTCTTGTTTACTAATTTAAAACAACATAGGTTATTCAAACTCAAGAATATTTATTAATTTATATTCAAAGCTTTTCGTTGGTAAACAGTACCAATATCATCAGGAATGAAAATTCATTTGAATAACCTATGTTGTTTTAAAAATATATATATATATAAGACGTTTTCTTGTTTACTAATTTAAAACAACATAGGTTATTCAAATACAAGAATATGTATTAATTTATATTCAAAGCTTTTCGTTGGCAAACAGTACCAACATCATCAGGAATGAAAATTCATTTTAATAACCTATGTTGTTTTAAATATATATATATATATATATATATATATATATATATATATATATAAGACGTTTTCTTGTTTACTAATTTAAAACAACATAGGTTATTCAAATTCAAGAATATTTATTAATTTATATTCAAACCTTTTCGTCGGTAAACAGTACCAACATCATCAGGAATGAAAATTCATTTGAATAACTTATGTTGTTTTAAATATATATATATATATATATATATATATATATATATATATATATATATATATAAGACGTTTTCTTGTTTACTAATTATTACAACCTAGGTTATTCAAATACAAGAATATTTATTAATTTATATTCAAAGCTTTTCGTTGGTAAACAGTACCAAAATCATCAGGAATGAAAATTCATTTGAATAACCTATGTTGTTTTAAAAAAAATATATATATATATATATATATATATATATATATATATATAGGACGTTTTCTTGTTTACTAATTTAAAACAACATAGGTTATTCAAATTCAATAATATTTATTAATTTATATTCAAATCTTTTCGTTGGTAAACAGTACCAACATCATCAGGAATGAAAATTCATTTGAATAACCTATGTTGTTTTAAAAAATATATATATATATATATATATATTTATATAAGACGTTTTCTTGTTTACTAATTTAAAACAACATAGGTTATTCAAATACAAGAATAGTTATTAATTTATATTCAAAGCTTTTCGTTGGTAAACAGTACCAACATCATCAGGAATGAAAATTCATTTGAATAACCTATATTGTTTTAAATATATATATATATATATATATATATATATATATATATATATATATATATATATAAAAGACGTTTTCTTGTTTACTAATTTAAAACAACATAGGTTATTCAAATTCAAGAATATTTATTAATTTATATTCAAAGCTTTTCGTCGGTAAACAGTACCTACATCATCAGGAATGAAAATTCATTTGAATAACCTATGTTGTTTAAAAAAAAAAAAAAAAAAAATATATATATATATATATATATTTTTAAGATCAAATAATACACACAAATACAGGAATATTTAATTTATTGAACAATAAACTCTAAGCTTTTCGTTGGCTTACATTACCAACATCTTCAGGAGTTACAATATTAAGAATGATAAAACAAACTGTCAAACAAACAAGAAGCTACTAGATAAAGCAATACACAGTTGCCAAATCTATTACAATATTGCCAAACCTACTCCACTGCTGCCACAACATTATATACATTGAACAAAGTATGGTATTTAGAACGTATTTGAATTTGTTCATCTATTAATTTGTTATTAATATTATGTTTGTAAATTTCAAATGCTTCACATACGTTCATTTTTAACCCTTTATTTACTTCTTTTATAATTTTCATATTATTTATATTAGGAAACATATGATTATTATTAATACAATGTGTTGCGAAATTAGACTTATATATATTTGGTTTTAAAAAAGCATTAAAATGTTCTTTATACCTTTCTTTTAATTTTTTCTTTGTTTGTCCTATATAAACCTTTTTACAAAATTCACATTCTAATTTATATACTCCATTTTTCTCATGTATAGGCCTACTATTTATATTATTATTATGGTTAATTATATTTATTATTCTATTATTGGTTCTATATGCAATTTTTATGTTTTTATTAGTAAATAATTTGGAAATATTTTTTATTTCAAAACCAGTGTAAGTAAAAGTACTCCATACAGTATTATTATTAACACTATTACTATTGTAATGAATATTATTTTTTATTTGTTTTTGTAAAATATTATAATTTAATTTATCTACAGTTTTCTTTTTGTAACCATTTTCTACGGCTATCTGGTATATTATGTTTTTTTCCCTCATTTTATTTTCATAGCTCATAGGAATTTTATTCATTCTGTAAAGAAGATTGTATAAAGCAGCCATTTTCTGATTATATGGATGGTTGGAATAATTAGGTATTATTTGATTGGTTAATGTAGGTTTACGATAAATCATATATTCTAAACTCGTTTCATTTCTAATAATTGTGATATCTAGGAAATTTATTTTACCATTATTTTCCATTTCATATGTAAAATCGATACTATTATTAATTTTATTTATTTCATCTAATATATTTATTAAATTAATATTATTATTATTTGATACATATAACCCATCATCCACATATCTAAACCAATGTCCATTTTTATCATACTTTTTTATAATTGCATTTATATTATTATCTATTTCTTGTAAAAATATTTCAGAAATTATACTGGATAAAGGGGAACCCATAGCTAAACCATCTTCCTGTCTATAAATTTTATTATTATATGAAAAATAGTTTTGATTTAATAATAATTTCAATGTATTAACAATTTCTAAAATTAATTTTTTATCTTTTTCATATTCAGAAATTTTAGATTTTATTATTTCAATAGTCTCTTTGATAGGAATGTTAGAATACATATTTTTAATATCAAAGGATATCAATTTCGTATTTTTATCTATATTAATATGATTTAAATGTTCAATAAGATTAATTGAATTATTAATAGTATAACTATTATTATGTTTTACTTTATCCTTAAGAATATTGGCTATAATTTTTGATATTTTGTAAGATGGAGCATTTATAAAATTTATCAAAGGTCTAATTGGCTTATCTATTTTGTGGAGTTTAATAAGTCCATTCATTATCGGAATTTTAGGATTATCATTTATATAATTATAAAAATTATTTTTATTAAATAATTTATAAGATGTGTTTATTATATTTTTTATTTCATTTTGAAATTTTCTAGTAGGATCTTTATCTAAAATACAAAATTTATTTTCATTTATATATTTTTCTGTTTTGGCAATATGTTCATTTTGATTAATTATAACAATAGCATTACTTTTGTCTGCTTTAACCGCAATTAAATTATTATATTGTAATTTTTGTTTAATATTAATAATTTCTGAATATTTTTTCTTGTATGAAACATTAACCTCACTGTTTTTAATAATTTTCTTTAATTCATAACTTGCTGCAATCCTAGTATCTTCCTGTATATTATCATCTAATTTACTAATAGCCAATTCAGTATCCATTATGACATTATTAATGTCTTTCATAATATTTCTCTTTAAGTTAACTTTATTATTTTCTAAAATTTTTAGTTCACTACTATTAAATGTAACTTGTGATAGATTAACTACATTAGGATGAAAACTATGATATTTAACTATAATTTCTTCATTTCTTTTATATTCAAATTTCAAATTCTCAAGTTTTTTATTTATATTGTTTATTTTTATAGTTCTAATCTGATTTACATGTGTTATTATTTTATTATATTTTTCTTCCCATTTCAAATTATGCATAAAATAAGCCAACTTTAAATGTAATTTATATAATTCATTTGTCAAAATATTTTTCTTTTTATATAAATTTTTTATTTCATTTTTCACCCATAATTTTTCTGCCTGTTTGCAAGTTTTTTGTGCAGTAACACTTTTATTCCTAATTATAATTTTGGCATATTTTGGAATTATATGATTTATAATGCATTGCTTATTAAAATAAATATTGCAATTAACATTCATTAATTGGATTTTACATTTTTCAAACCTATTTAAATCTTTTGTTGAAGCAGCATTACAAATATTAGCAGAAAACATATTATAAATCAGTATAAAATCTAGTAAATTAACACACAATTAATAAACACAAAGTATAAAACAAAATACAATATAAAAGCAAGGGAAAAAAAAAATATAACCTAAACACACCACTTATACACAAACAAACCTTGTAAGGCAAATATGTAGAATATCAAATGTGTTTTCCTGTTAGAATATTTTTAAGATCAAATAATACACACAAATACAGGAATATTTAATTTATTGAACAATAAACTCTAAGCTTTTCGTTGGCTTACATTACCAACATCTTCAGGAGTTACAATATTAAGAATGATAAAACAAACTGTCAAACAAACATGAAGCTACTAGATAAAGCAATACACAGTTGCCAAATCTATTACAATATTGCCAAACCTACTCCACTGCTGCCACAACATTATATACATTGAACAAAGTATGGTATTTAGAACGTATTTGAATTTGTTCATCTATTAATTTGTTATTAATATTATGTTTGTAAATTTCAAATGCTTCACATACGTTCATTTTTAACCCTTTATTTACTTCTTTTATAATTTTCATATTATTTATATTAGGAAACATATGATTATTATTAATACAATGTGTTGCGAAATTAGACTTATATATATTTGGTTTTAAAAAAGCATTAAAATGTTCTTTATACCTTTCTTTTAATTTTTTCTTTGTTTGTCCTATATAAACCTTTTTACAAAATTCACATTCTAATTTATATACTCCATTTTTCTCATGTATAGGCCTACTATTTATATTATTATTATGGTTAATTATATTTATTATTCTATTATTGGTTCTATATGCAATTTTTATGTTTTTATTAGTAAATAATTTGGAAATATTTTTTATTTCAAAACCAGTGTAAGTAAAAGTACTCCATACAGTATTATTATTAACACTATTACTATTGTAATGAATATTATTTTTTATTTGTTTTTGTAAAATATTATAATTTAATTTATCTACAGTTTTCTTTTTGTAACCATTTTCTACGGCTATCTGGTATATTATGTTTTTTTCCCTCATTTTATTTTCATAGCTCATAGGAATTTTATTCATTCTGTAAAGAAGATTGTATAAAGCAGCCATTTTCTGATTATATGGATGGTTGGAATAATTAGGTATTATTTGATTGGTTAATGTAGGTTTACGATAAATCATATATTCTAAACTCGTTTCATTTCTAATAATTGTGATATCTAGGAAATTTATTTTACCATTATTTTCCATTTCATATGTAAAATCGATACTATTATTAATTTTATTTATTTCATCTAATATATTTATTAAATTAATATTATTATTATTTGATACATATAACCCATCATCCACATATCTAAACCAATGTCCATTTTTATCATACTTTTTTATAATTGCATTTATATTATTATCTATTTCTTGTAAAAATATTTCAGAAATTATACTGGATAAAGGGGAACCCATAGCCATATATTTTTCTGCTAATATTTGTAATGCTGCTTCAACAAAAGATTTAAATAGGTTTGAAAAATGTAAAATCCAATTAATGAATGTTAATTGCAATATTTATTTTAATAAGCAATGCATTATAAATCATATAATTCCAAAATATGCCAAAATTATAATTAGGAATAAAAGTGTTACTGCACAAAAAACTTGCAAACAGGCAGAAAAATTATGGGTGAAAAATGAAATAAAAAATTTATATAAAAAGAAAAATATTTTGACAAATGAATTATATAAATTACATTTAAAGTTGGCTTATTTTATGCATAATTTGAAATGGGAAGAAAAATATAATAAAATAATAACACATGTAAATCAGATTAGAACTATAAAAATAAACAATATAAATAAAAAACTTGAGAATTTGAAATTTGAATATAAAAGAAATGAAGAAATTATAGTTAAATATCATAGTTTTCATCCTAATGTAGTTAATCTATCACAAGTTACATTTAATAGTAGTGAACTAAAAATTTTAGAAAATAATAAAGTTAACTTAAAGAGAAATATTATGAAAGACATTAATAATGTCATAATGGATACTGAATTGGCTATTAGTAAATTAGATGATAATATACAGGAAGATACTAGGATTGCAGCAAGTTATGAATTAAAGAAAATTATTAAAAACAGTGAGGTTAATGTTTCATACAAGAAAAAATATTCAGAAATTATTAATATTAAACAAAAATTACAATATAATAATTTAATTGCGGTTAAAGCAGACAAAAGTAATGCTATTGTTATAATTAATCAAAATGAACATATTGCCAAAACAGAAAAATATATAAATGAAAATAAATTTTGTATTTTAGATAAAGATCCTACTAGAAAATTTCAAAATGAAATAAAAAATATAATAAACACATCTTATAAATTATTTAATAAAAATAATTTTTATAATTATATAAATGATAATCCTAAAATTCCGATAATGAATGGACTTATTAAACTCCACAAAATAGATAAGCCAATTAGACCTTTGATAAATTTTATAAATGCTCCATCTTACAAAATATCAAAAATTATAGCCAATATTCTTAAGGATAAAGTAAAACATAATAATAGTTATACTATTAATAATTCAATTAATCTTATTGAACATTTAAATCATATTAATATAGATAAAAATACGAAATTGATATCCTTTGATATTAAAAATATGTATTCTAACATTCCTATCAAAGAGACTATTGAAATAATAAAATCTAAAATTTCTGAATATGAAAAAGATAAAAAATTAATTTTAGAAATTGTTAATACATTGAAATTAATATTAAATCAAAACTATTTTTCATATAATAATAAAATTTATAGACAGGAAGATGGTTTAGCTATGGGTTCCCCTTTATCCAGTATAATTTCTGAAATATTTTTACAAGAAATAGATAATAATATAAATGCAATTATAAAAAAGTATGATATATAAGTAATAGAAAAGTATATATATATATATATATATAAGACGTTTTCTTGTTTACTAATTTAAAACAACATAGGTTATTCAAATACAAGAATATGTATTAATTTATATTCAAAGCTTTTCGTTGGTAAACAGTACCAACATCATCAGGAATGAAAATTCATTGAATAAACTATGTTGTTTTAAATATATATATATATATATATATATATATATATATATATATATATATATATAAAAGACGTTTTCGTGTTTACTAATTTAAAATAACATAGGTTATTCAAATACAAGTATATTTAATAATTTATATTCAAAACGTTTTGTTGGTAAACAGTACCAAAATCATCAGGAATGAAAATTCATTTGAATAACCTATGTTGTTTTAAAAAAAAAAAAAATATATATATATATATATATATATATATATATATATATATATATATATATATATGACATTTTCTTGTTTACTTATTTAAAACAACATAGGTTATTCAAATTCAATAATATTTATTAATTTATATTCAAATCTTTTCGTTGGTAAACAGTACCAACATCATCAGGAATGAAAATTCTTTTGAATAACTTATGTTGTTTTAAAATATATATATATATATATATATATATATGACGTTTTCTTGTTTACTAATTTAAAACAACATAGGTTATTCAAATACAAGAATATGTATTAATTTATATTCAAAGCTTTTCGTT
>JBAIZL010000005.1:111833239-111845739 GCA_036971475.1 Prosapia bicincta
TCCCTCTCTTATAGTGATTCATTAGTGCGAGGAACTTTTCTCTTATAATTTCTCACTCTATCCCTCTCTTGTAGTGATTCATTAGTGCGAGGAACTTTTCTCTTATAATTTCTCACTCTATCCCTCTCTTATAGTGATTCATTAGTGCGAGGAACTTTTCTCTTATAATTTCTCATTCTACCCCTCTCTTGTAGTGATTCATTAGTGCGAGGAACTTTTCTCTTATAATTTCTCATTCTATCCCTCTCTTATAGTGATTCATTAGTGCGAGGAACTTTTCTCTTATAATTTCTCATTCTACCCCTTTCTTGTAGTGATTCATTAGTGCGAGGAACTTTTCTCTTATAATTTCTCATTCTATCCCTCTCTTATAGTGATTCATTAGTGCGAGGAAATTTTCTCTTATAATTTCGTACATATCTTCAAGTAATATATTGAGTGATGGAGAAGTTGGTTCAGTGCCAAAGTGCTGGATTTTTAACATGTAGTCATTCACCTGAAGTCAATTTGATATTCATCCAATTTTTCTATTATTTTCTTTAACACACAACACTGGTAGATTCTTCACAGTCACACGGTTTAGTCGTCCACAACATCCCACGCAACCGTTATCTGAGTATCCAGGTTGTAGAGAGGAATCTATATAGTGAAGTGAGGTGTCCTGTGAACTTACTGACCTTCTAGCTGCTGACCGGTTAGTCCCTGCTGGCGGTTCCACATATAGGTTCTCACTCCACGTTTGACAAATGTATTTGGCATTCCTCCTATTGTAACTTGATGTCCCTATCCCCAACGGGAACAGGTGTTGTCTCATCACCTTGAACATTATGCCTTCAAGTACCTTCCCATAATAATAAGAGTGGCCAGTAGTTTTATTAAACTTCTTCCCGGAACACTACACTACTCCCAATATCTACGCCTAGAAGGAACTCGATGAATGTCTTGGGGATGTGCTATAAACTAGCGCTGAAAAACCTAGGACAATTTCCATCTTAATATAGAGACTACGTCACGGTTGGTAATAATACAACACACTCTGAGGACCTTTACCAATTCAAAACTTGACACCCAATAAGAACGTGAATTGTCTAATGCAATGTCTGTCGATATAAAATACACATTGTATTAATATTTTACTGTGTTCTTTAATATAGTTAAATATTCCAAATTTTTTTCGTGCCATTTACTTTATAAGTAAGAACCAAAAACAAAATGGTGTATCGATATTTGTGCCTTTACTTTTCAAGAAAGAACCAAAAACAAAGTGGTGTATCGATATTTGTGCCTTTTCTTTTTAAAAATGAAGCAAAAAAAAGTAATGTATCGATAATTGTGCCTTTTCTTTTTAATAAAGAAACAAAAACAAAGTGGTGTATCAATATTTGTGGCTTTGCTTTTTTCGAAAGAACCAATAAATAGTGGTGTATCGATATTTGCCTTTTCATTTTAATAAAGAACCAAAAACAAAGTGGTTTATCGATATTTGTGCCTTTTCTTTTTAATGAAGAACCAAAAAAAAAGTGGTGTATCGATATTTGTGTCTTTACTTTTTGCGAAAGAACAAATAAATAGTATTGTATTGATATTTGTGCCTTTACCTTTTAATAAAGGACCAAAACAAAGTGGTGTATCGATATTTGTGCCTTTACTTTTTATTAAAGGACCAAAACAAAGTGGTGTATCGATATTTGTGCCTTTACCTTTTAATAAAGGACCAAAACAAAGTAGTGTATCGATATTTGTGAATTTACCTTTTAATAAAGGACCAAAACAAAGTGGTGTATCGATATTTGTGCCTTTACTTTTTAAAAAAGGACCAAAAACAAAGTAGTGTATCAATATTTATGCCTTTACCTTTTAATAAAGGACCTAAAACAAAGTGATGTATTGATATTTTTGCCCTTACGTTTTAATAAAGAACAAAATCAAAGTGGTGTATCGATATTTGTGCGTTTACTTTTTAATATAGAACCAAAAACAAAATGGTGTATCGATATTTATGTCTTGTCTTTTTAAAAAAAGAACCAAAAAAGCGGTGTATCGATATTTGTGCCTTTACTTTTTAATAAAAAACCAAAAACAAAGTGATGTATCTATAATTGTGCCTCTACTTTTTAAAAAAGAACCAAATACAAAGTGGTGAATCGATATTTGCTTAAGAACCAAAATAAGGTGCTGTATCGATATTTGTGCCTTTACTTTTGAAGAAAGAACGAAACACAAAGTGGTGTATCGATATTTGTGCCTTTACTTCTTAAGAAAGAACCAAAAACAAAAGGCTGTATCGATATTTATGCCTTTTCCTTTTAATGAAGAACCAAAAGCAAAGTGGTGTATCGATAATTGTGCCTTTTCTTTTTAATGAAGAACCAAAAAAAAGTGGTGTATCGATATTTGTGTCTTTACTTTTTGCGAAAGAAGAAATAAATAGTATTGTATTGATATATGTGCCTTTACCTTTTAATAAAGGACCAAAACAAAGTGGTGTATCGATATGTGTGCCTTTACTTTTTATTAACGGACCAAAACAAAGTGGTGTATCGATATTTGTGCCTTTACTTTTTATTAAAGGACCAAAACAAAGTGGTGTATCGATATTTGTGCCTTTACCTTTTAATAAAGGACCAAAACAAAGTAGTGTATCGATATTTGTGAATTTACCTTTTAATAAAGGACCAAAACAAAGTGGTGTATCGATATTTGTGCCTTTACTTTTTAAAAAAGGACCAAAAACAAAGTAGTGTATCAATATTTATGCCTTTAACTTTTAATAAAGGACCTAAAACAAAGTGATGTATTGATATTTTTGCCCTTACTTTTTAATAAAGAACAAAATCAAAGTGGTGTATCGATATTTGTGCCTTTACTTTTTAATATAGAACCAAAAACAAAGTAGTGTATCGATATTTATGCCTTGTCTTTTTAAAAAAAAAACCAAAAAAGTGGTATATCGATATTTGTGCCTTTACTTTGTAATAAAAAACCAAAAACAAAGTGATGTATCTATAATTGTGCCTCTCCTTTTTAAAAAAGAACCAAATACAAAGTGGTGAATCGATATTTGCTTAAGAACCAAAATAAGGTGCTGTATCGATATTTGTGCCTTTACTTTTGAAGAAAGAACCAAATACAAAGTGGTGAATCGATATTTGCTTAAGAACCAAAATAAGGTGCTGTATCGATATTTGTGATTTTACTTTTGAAGAAAGAACCAAACACAAAGTGGTGTATCGATATTTGTGCCTTTACTTCTTAAGAAAGAACCAAAAACAAAAAACTGTATCGATATTTGTGCCTTTTCTTTTTAATGAAGAACCAAAAACAAAGTGGTGTATCGATATTTGTGTCTTTACTTTTTGCGAAAGATCAAATAAATAATATTGAATTGATATTTGTGCATTTACCTTTTAATAAATTACCAAAACAAAGTGGTGTATCGATATTTGTGCCTTTACCTTTTAAGAAAGAACCAAAAACAAAGTGGTGTAACTATATTTGTGCCTTTACTTTTTAAGAAAGAAAGAAACCCAAAGTAGTGTATCGATATTTGTGCCTTTACTTTTTAAGAAAGAGCCAAACCCAAAATAGTGTATCGATATTTGTGCCTTTACTTTTTAAGAAAGAACCAAACCCAAAGTAGTGTATCGATATTTGTGCCTTTACTTTTTAAGAAAGAACCAAAAACAAAGTGGTGTATCGATATTTGTGCCCTTACTTTTTAAGAAAGAACCAAACCCAAAGTGGCGTGTCGATATTTGTGCCTTTACTTTTTAAGAAAGAACAAAACACAAAGTGGTGTATCGATATTTGTGCCTTTACCTTTTAAGAAAGAACCAAATACAAAGTGGTGTATCGATATTTCTGCCTTTACTTTTTAATAAAGAGCCAAACACAAAGTTGTGTATCGATATTTGTGCCTTTACTTTTGAAGAAAGAACCAAATACAAAGTGGAGTATCGATATTTGTGCCTTTACTTTTTAAGAAAGAACCAAACAAAAAGCTGTATCGATATTTGTGCCTTTACTTTTGAAGAAAGAACCAAATACAAAGTGGTGTATCGATATTTGTGCCTTTACTTTTTAAGAAAGAACCAAAAGCAAAAAGCTGTATCGATATTTGTGCCTTTACTTTTTAAGAAAGAACCAAAAACCAAGTGGTGTATCGATATTTGTGCCTTTACTTTTTAAGAAAGAACCAAAAACAAAGTGGTGTAACGATATTTGTGCCTTTACTTTTTAAGAAAGAACCAAACCCAAAGTAGTGTATCGATATTTGTGCCTTTACGTTTTAAGAAAGAGCCAAACCCAAAATAGTGTATCGATATTTGTGCCTTTACTTTTTAAGAAAGAACCAAACCCAAAGTAGTGTATCGATATTTGTGCCTTTACTTTTTAAGAAAGAACCAAACACAAAGTGGTGTATCGATATTTGTGCCTTTACTTTTTAAGGAAGAACCAAACACAAAGTGGTGTATCGATATTTGTGCCATTACTTTTTGATGAAGAACCAAACACAAAATGGCGTATCGATATTTGTGCCTTTACTTTTTAAGAAAGAACCAAACACAAATTGGTGTATCGATATTTGTGCCTTTACTTTTTAAGAAAGAACCAAATACAAAGTGGCGTATCGATATTTCTGCCTTTACATTTTAATAAAGAACCAAACACAAAGTTGTGTATCGATATTTGTCCCTTTACTTTTGAAGAAAGAACCAAATACAAAGTGGTGTATCGATATTTGTGCCTTTACTTTTTAAGAAAGGACCAAAAACAAAAAGCTGTATCGATATTTGTGCCTTTACTTTTTAAGAAAGAACCAAAAACAAAAAGATGTATCGATATTTGTGCCTTTACTTTTTAAGAAAGATCCAAAAATCCAGTGGTGTATCGATATTTGTGCTTTTACTTTTTAAGAAAGAACCAAAAACAAAGTGGTGTACGATATGTGTGCCTTTACTTTTTAAAAGAAAGAACCAAACCCAAAGTAGTGTATCGATATTGTGCCTTTACTTTTTAAGAAAGGACCAAACACAAAGTGGTGTATCGATAATTGTACCTTTACTTTTTAAGAAAGAACAAAACACAAAGTGGTGTATCGATATTTGTGCGTTTACTTTTTAAGAAATAATAAAAGCCAAAGTAGTGTATCGATATTTGTGCCTTTACTTTTTAAGAAAGAACCAAACCCAAAGTGGTGTATAGATATTTGTGCCTTTACTTTTTAAGAAAGAACCAAACACAAAGTGGTGTATCGATATTTGTGCCTTTACTTTTTAAGATAGAACCAAAAACAAAGTGCTGTATCGATATTTGTGTCTTTACTTTTTAAGAAAAAACCAAACACAAAGTGGTGTATCGATATTTGTGCCTTTACTTTTTAAGAAAGAACCAAACACAAAGTGGTGTATGGATATTTTTCCCTTTACTTTTATAACAGGATTAGCGAAAGGATAAGGCGTTCTAATCATCGTGTTACTACATTTTTATTACTAAAATTTAAACTAGTGCAAGTGAGTTTAAATTAAATAAAAAATAATTAGTTTTTTGAAAATAATTAACAAAATAGTACTAGATTCAGAAATATTAATGCTATGGGATTACTCGACAGAAGTTAATGTGTCACAAGCACCTAAAACGTTTTCATTTTAATGAATCAAATAAATAAAATGATCATAAGGTCACAATTATTTATAGTAAGAATTACTGAAGTATAAATTTTTATATCAAATGATAAACAATATTTAATATTTTCACTTAATATTATATAATACTTAAAATTACCTTTAAAACCGATATATTAAATCATATCATATCATCTAAGATACATCTTTGATGACGCAACCTAGAGATTTTTCTCCATGCTAAAAGGGTAAGGCCCATCGACGTTCTCACTTCAAAATTAATAATAAATTAATATGCAAATTGTGTTTGTGGCAGTCAACCATCTTGTTGATACAAGCTTCAAGAATATGAATTTCGCCCTAAAGAATAACAAATTTTGGAAGAGTGAAAATAAAGGTAGAAATTGAAAAAGAAGTATTTATTAAAAAGAAATATACTCTATCAGTTGAATATCACTTTTTTAAATATTGTACAGAAATTAAAATACCCATTAAAACAGCTGTCCCCCAACTTTACCTAAAAATACAAAACAGGTACTGTATGAAATCATGTTATCATTTAAGCTAAATCTCTGATGACGCAAACGTTTTCTCCATGCTAAAAGGGTGAGGCGTGCCCAAAGACGTTCTGCTAAAATTATTACTAAATTAATAAGCAAATTACGTATGTTTTAAAACTTTAACAATGAGCACGTATTTAACAATAAATGTATTTTACTGACCATTGAGAAAAAAATATTTTTTGTGAGGTATAAATTGTATATTCCTACGTCACGATATAGGTAAAACTACTGAAAAGGTTTCTATTGAGAAATCAAGAATAATCTTAAGAATTGTCGATCGACACTTTCCCCCAGCGCGTTTTTTGAATATTCACTTGAACTTATTCGGAAGGTCGTTAATTAGATTTTTTTTAAATCTTTCGTTTAGTAGAGTCCTCGAGAAAAAAAATGTTTTAAAACTTTTATGTTTAACTGCAATGTGTTAAACTCAAATAGAGTACTTAATATACACAAATTATTTGATAAATTTAATTAAACTCCAACTGTAAACTAAATGGCATTGTGTAGGGGCAACGGCGGGGGGGGGAGATGAAGCGGTCTCCCTGCACAATGCTGTCCAAGGAAAATCCTGCTCACGGTGGACCCAACATGAATAATAAATAGCTTGAGCCTATTATGTGTCACTGAAGAACCACGGGACAGGCCCAATCAGGTTACAGATGGAGTCACGGCGCCTATCCGTGTCGGCTCCCTCAGGGAGGATTACATACTGAATTCACGCACTAGAGCAAAGCGTCACAAGTTTGCTCCGCACGGGATTATTCGCAACTTAAATTAATTCTAATACATTAAACGAAAGTAAAGTTTCCATGGAAATCATTTGACTTTTGTTGATTTGCATTGTTGTTTGTTGAATAAATACCTAAATCAATTTGTAAATAAATTTATTTTCTAAATAACGCTCAGTTGAAGAATCATTTTGTTCAACGTTTTCGGCACATTAATGTTTATATAAAACCTTTTTAATTTGATGAAATCTATTTCTTATTTTTCTGCTACAATAATTGATATGCTTGTGTATAATTATCACTCTTGCCTAAATTTTCTCTTTACGAAACCTCTAACAAATGTTTTTATTAAGTTTTAAAACTATATCATCCATTTATAGAAAATATTCTGGAAGAACCTCCTTTGTATCAAGCAAGACGTCCTTAACCAGCCAGTTGGTTTAGCCCTCTTAGACCTTATTCTTGACTTTTTCTCTTTATTTTCTTCTGAAATAGTTTCATAATAAGTCAATTTAAACGTACTGAACAATGAGTTATCCTAAGCATAGGCTCCCAACAGCCACTCCTTTTCCACTTGGATCGCGTCTTTGATTTTTTCCTCCTGCTAGTCAGAATTAAGCAATATATCTAGACGTTTCAAGTAATACGTGTTTTCTCTGTGCGTTTTTAACTATATCGCAGATATTTTTTCCTTGTGATTAGTAAATTAAATGTGGCATAGGGAAGCTACCCATTCATTGGGGAAGAGACGGAAGATGTTTTTGGCAGTGCTAGTAGTTACAGACAATGTGCCTTTCCATCAGCTTCACAAATGCAGCTCAAACTAAAGTAAAGGGTTAGTATTATGCTGGTACGTTTAGGTGTGTAGGGCGTCAATGTGTGAATGTGAGGAGTGTTTTAATTAATGTTACTTGAACAAGAGCCTTCAGATACAACAATATACGAGTGGAATGAAAGTCTTTTAAATAACCGAAATATCTAAATGTAATTAGACGTATTTGTCTGGTAATATAATCACAGAAAATCCATCAAGAAACCAATGAAAATTTGCAAACAAAGATGATTCTACCTTTGTTTAGGGTGTAGTCTCAAATTGCAAGAAAGCCCGCAGTAAACCTTACTCAGATTTCCCAAGAAAGACTTTCTCATTCGATTCCTTAGACATATTTCAAATTTTCTTTTCTTAGTATTAGAGATGTATTTAAAACAAAAATTAAACCCTTATTTTCATAACACCCTCTTTAACAAATGCCATTTTAATTTTCTACTACACTACAAGAAGTGAACATTTCTATCTATATTGTAAAACAAGTAATATAAATTTTTTCAAAGTAAGTTCTTACTTGAATCAAGAAAGAAACATTTTGATCTAGTTACTTTTTATTTTATAATTACAGTTAATATAAATATGTATATACATATGTTAGAATAACAATAGTAAGAGACTAAATAGAAAGCGAATTTCCTTGCCATTTTCCATTTTCCTTTCTATGTGTGGTGTTGAACTATTATTTTCTTTCTTTTTTTCGCATTGTCCGTTTGTGAAGAAAGGTAATACAGTTAATCCGGTTTGTTTATTTTATTTTTTTACTTTCATTTTAACCCTAGAGCATTAATTATGATATTGTGTTGTAACCATGGCAACAATTTAAGGTTGTGCAGTAGACGTTTCTATGACAACCAGATGGGAGCAAAAAAAATGTATATACATCTTTGAGTAATACATTTCTAGCTATGGGAGAGTGTGACATAATAGAAGTAATTGAAATTAGTTGAACATTAAACATCTTTATAAAAGCAAGTAACTAAACTACTGAAACAAAGAAAATTTATCTGTGGGAACAGCGCAGTTCCATTTTAAGGGAATGGTTAATAAAAGTATATATTAGCTAGGGATTTGAATTTCCCTTGTACAGAATACAGCAATTATTCAATTTCACGTAACATTTACAACTTGTTTCATGTGCATAGTTCTAGTATCTCTTTGCCACAGAATGACGTCATTTTACAATATTTACACTCCACACAATGCGGCGAAAAGACTTTAACACTGCATCTGTTACTAATGAAAACCATGACGTAACAACGGTTTTTGTAAAGGTTGCCATAATTATCCTCTATAACATTGTGCAGCAACGATTTACTTCAGTTGCCTTTAAATCCACTAGCTTTAACAATAGTCGTGGAGAAAGGCACGTTTAAACACAGCAATTGATTTTTCAGTTCAATTTATCATATGGAAACATTGATTCCTTCTTTGTAGAACAAGAACTTATGTTATGTATCCATTCATTCACAGCCTATTCTATAGAGACCTCTATGCGTGGATTGCAATGAAGGTGAATTTTGCTCTTTACAAAAGCAAGCAAATCACTCTAAATAAATCTCTTCTTTCAGATGGTATCTTTCCTCTGACATCGTACCTTCCAACTAACTCCCTTTCCAATAAATACTTTCTTAGTATATACTTTAAATTTTCTTATCTTGATTTTGTTTTATCGTTTTTATCTTCAAACGCTTTTAACAAAATATAATTTATCATTTTATGCAGTTGTTAAATCCATACAACCTCTAACTTCCAAATTTTTAGATTTTAAAGGTCACCATACTTGTGTCCCTCGTTAGTTCGTGTAAATACAATTAGTCCTTTTTAAAAACGTTCCACCCTCATAAAATGTTGGGGTTGGCCTGAAGGTATTTTTAAACTTGAAAGATTATTAAAAATTTACTCTCGCCGAAATCGCTTGTGTTATAGCTACATCCAAGGTTTAACTCTCAAATTATTCAACAGCCTATAATTGTATGTAATGTAATTTGTACATTTGTACGGCGAAATTTGTACGGTGGTTTCGTGTTTACATGCTTTGCTTCTCCATGCGTTAATATTTCTCAGTATCACGATAATCACTCTGTTGTAAAATTGCCTACACAGCGCCGTGTTTTTCCAATCAGATTTCGCAGGGTGTACAGGGTGATTCCCAAGGAACGGGTTTACTTCGGACGATGAATACACTTGAAAAATAAGAAACTTGACTCATAGAATAAGATCAAACTGAACTTCTAAAGAGTTAATTAGGAAGCGTAAATAGTAGTATCTCATGATATTTTATCTAGGGAAGCGAATAAAATAGGTCCTAGACCGAATCTTTACCATTTTTATAAATATTGGAGGTAAGTAAATAGCTGTAAATATCCGTAAAAATAAATTCTTCTAATTTTCGATGAACAATAATTTTGAAGAAACTATAAACATTCATTTTAAATAAAACTTGTCGAAAATATAATTCTTTGCAAGTTGATGAGTGAACTAAAAAAATCTTTCAAAATACAAACTTTATTGAAATTAAAATACGATAACTTGGATGGGGAAACGTGTTAATTTGTACACAGAACTAATAATGTATCGAAATATTTTGCTAGAGTTAACTCTGTAAAAGCTTTTCCGTATCTACATTTACTAGGACGTATATCCGTTTCTGGGTGAAGCATTGTTTATGCGTTACTACAGAATTACTATAAAACTCTTTAAATTTAATATAGAACTGAAAATAATATTTTATACAATTTAACACGGCTTTTCAATTTACCAAATCTTGCTATATTAAATAATTAAAAATAAGCTTTTTAATTTAGAAAACTTTAAAGTATAACTTCTGCTAGTTCCATGACAACATGCTCACATCAGCTGTTTTGTACGGTTTACAGAGCCACAACAATGTCATGCTATACTTATTACGTTTATTTAACTCGTTTAAAATTTACACGTTCTTCTACTCTTGATAATAACCTCCTTTACAGCCTATCATGGCTCAGTTAGAGTTTGCTACATTTCTTTACTTTTAGTAATTTGGTTTTTCCAGAGTTATAAAATTATTTTCTGTTTAAGTACATTGTAAAGGAAGTTTTACTAGGTTTCGGTTTTTGTGTTTAATTTCTTAATTAGTTTATCTATATTTTTATAATTTATTAAGAGCATTCTTTTTTCGTCAGCTCGTTTACCGTTTTTCTACTCCAGAACAACAAATCCTTTACGAACAGTTTCTCGTATAATGCAATGGACGCATTTTTATTTAACGCACAATTAAACAGGGAAGATGGCCTGAGAAGTGCTTTACGCCTTAAAACTCTATAATTTAACCTTGTCTTCTGAAACTTTAATGGCCTTTTTGCTTAACCATCTTGTCCAATACGTTTGTTGTGTTTTTACAGTAAATATATCACAAACAGGCCATAACAAGCGATTAATATTTCTGCTTCTAAACGATATATCACACAAAATATTTTAAAATTAATAATTATAATTATATGTAATAAAAAGTAAAAGATTTGACGAGTTATTTAGTAAATAAATAATAAATAAAATAAGTAAAGAATATATAGAGTTCGTAAATAGTTTATATAGGTGTGTATATAGTTTATATTCCGTTTGCGTATAGTTTATATAGGTGTTTGTATATAGTTTATATTCCGTTTGTGTATAGTTTATATAGGTGTTTGTATATAGTTTATATACCGTTTGTGTATAGTTTATATACCGTTTGTGTATAGTTTAAATACCGTTTGTGTATAGTTTATATAGGTGTTTGTATATAGTTTATATACCGTTTGTGTATAGTTTATATACAGTTTGTGTATAGTTTATATAGGTGTTTGTATATAGTTTATATACAGTTTGTGTATAGTTTATATAGGTGTTTGTATATAGTTTATATACCGTTTGTGTATAGTTTATATAGGTGTTTGTATATAGTTTATATACCGTTTGTGTATAGTTTATATAGGTGTTTGTATATAGTTTATATACCGTTTGTGTATAGTTTATATAGGTGTTTGTATATAGTTTATATACAGTTTGTGTATAGTTTATATACCGTTTGTGTATAGTTTATATACCGTTTGTGTATAGTTTATATACCGTTTGTGTATAGTTTATATACCGTTTGTGTATAGTTTATATACCGTTTGTGTATAGTTTATATACCGTTTGTGTATAGTTTATATACAGTTTATATAGTGAAATTTAAAATTCTAAAGTAATACATTTACTCTGCGAGTGTGCTAACTTGAAATATTCTTTATTGAGACATTTTTGTAATAAAAACAAGATAATAATGTGAGTCTTACAAGGCAGAAGAAAGACCTAAAAGGAAAAATCAAGTTAATACGTTTATACAGTCACTAAACAGTGTTGAAAAAATGTTCAATTTTAGAATTCAAATTAACTTATTTCTGAAAATATCTAAGAAGGGGCTAAAAAAGTGTTATCTTTTAGAAAAAAAGGGAGAATAGGGTATCATTCTATATCATCATTGAGTTCATTATTGTAATACAATATTACAATGATAATTTTATTAACTTATAATACACATTGAATTATGAACTTTAATTAAATAACATACGTACGAAAAGTAATGTAAGAAAATTACTAATGAAAAAGGTTTGTGTGTGTGTATGTGTGTGTGTGAACATAGTAGTTAAAAATTTGCTTAATATGGTCTTTAATAACCTCTAAGGGAAGACTGAAATTTCTGATAGAATCAACCGGATCGATTTAAACCGCCTTGTTTGCTTAACGGAAGTCTTAA
>JBAIZL010000005.1:111850739-111900739 GCA_036971475.1 Prosapia bicincta
TTATCCTCGTTGCTAATTTCTCACTTTCTCCTTACATAAATATTGTACACGTTTTCAACGGTTGATGAAATTAATTTTTATTATCCAATCACGCTCAAATAAATTTTTTTACCTGTAGTCGGTGACAATTGATGCTAACACAGTTTTTTTCAAATATTTATTCAATAATATATTATAAAAATTTAGGGGTCTAGGTCGGATTCGAACTGAGTATCTTTCTGCTCAAAATCTAGTGCTTTTGGAACTGAGCCAACTTTCACATAAGTAGAATTATTTTTCTCGAAAGTGTATATGTATTTTTCTTTTGATCCCATCTTGTCGTTGTCGAATCCTCTAATGTATAACCTTAAATTGTTGTCATGGTTACCACACAATATTGTAAGTAATGCTCTAGGATTATATTTGAATGAAAAGAATAAAACAAACTGGATTAACGTTATCAAACCTTGCCTCACAAACGGACAATGCGAAAGGAGAGCGAAAAGAAACTACAACATAATGCAAGCGACGAAAAAAAGAAAATGTCCAAATTTAGGGGTTCTATGTCCGATTCGAACTGAGTATCTTTATTTTCGAAGCCTAGCGCTTTGGCTCTAAGCCAACTTTTTCATAGCTAGAAATGTTCTTCCCAAAGATGTGTATGAATTTTTTTTCGCTCCCATCGTAGAACCTTTAAATTCTTGTCATGTTTTTCCACACAATATCATAAAAAATACTGTAGCATTAACAATGAATAAAAAGAATAAAATAAACAAACTGGATTAACGGTATCGAACCTTCCATCACAAACGGAAAAACAAAATGAAAGCGAAAAGAAAATACAATACAATACAAGCGACAAAAAAAGGAAGTGTATAAATAGTAATAAACAAAAATAATAGCCGAGCACCATACATAGAAAGGGAAATGGAAAATTACAGGGAAATTCGCTTTCCCTTTTGCTACTTAGTATTGTTATTCTGACTTATGTATATACGAATTTCTAATAACTATAAACACCTGTATATATACAACATTTCCATTAGTAGCACTTACTCTTATAATTATTTAGGAAGGCCGTTTCGGGAGTGTGTCCTAATTCAGAGACACATCTCCCGAAACGGCCTTCCTCAACAATTATAAAAGTAAGTGCTGCTATAGGGAAATCCGAGATAATTACAAGAGTTTTAGCTAAACTAGTCGCTCACTTGAAGATAGAATCAACTAATATTTATATTAGTTTTAATTATAAAATAAAAAGAAACTAAGATGATTTTTTTCCATGTTAAATCATGTTGGAATTGATTTTTTTTAAAACTTATTCTTGTAGGAAAAGTACCAAAATTAAAATCCTTTGCAACACTGTTTTCTTGTATCTATCACATTCACTATATGTACTTAAATTAGATTTTTACTTGGTATTTATGCGAGTTAACTTTCAAAGATTGGTAGTGTCTCCATCATCAAGCATCAATGACCGGGGGTTGTAGTAGAAAGTTAATTCGCATAAATACCAAGTAAGATTCTTCTTTAAATACATATAGTGAAAGTTTTATATATATATATATATATATATATATATATATATATATATATATATATATGTGCGCGTGTGTGTGTGTGTGTTTATTTCTTCAAAAATTTGCCAAAGTTTCATTGAGATTAGATGATTGGTTTAGTAATGCATAGGGCTCATAGACACATACAAACCTTCATTTATATCTATGTATATATATATATATATATATATATATATATATATATATATATATATATATACAAGTATTATTTTGTGTCTTCAACAATTTCCCGGAGATATGATGAGTGGTTTAGTAATGCATAAGACTCATACACACATACAAACTCTCATTTATATATATATATATATATATATATATATATATATATATATATATATAGGTTATATTTTATTTCTTCAACAATTTCTCAAAGTTTCATGGAGATCAGATGAGTGGTTTAGTAAATATATATATATATATATATATATATATATATATATATATATATATATATATATATATATATAGGTATTATTTTGTTTCTTCAACAATTTCCCGGAGATCAGATTAGTGGTTTAGTAATGCATAGGGCTTATACACACATCAAACTTTCATTTATATATATAAGTTATATTTTATTTCTTCAACAATTTCCCAAAGTTTCATGGAGACAGATGAGTGGTTTAGTAATCCATAAACCTCGTACACACATACAAACTTTCATTCACATATATATATATATATATATATATATATATATATATATATATATATATATATATATTTGTATTTTTTTTTCTTCAACAATTTCCCAAAGTTTCATGGAGATCAGATGAGTAGTTACAAATACAAATACGTAATCCTAAAACAAAAACATAGATATTCTCAATTTTTGTCGTCTATTTGGTTTTATTTAATTTTGTCTGCAAATGTTTTTGTCCTATTAATCATATTCTGTAAATTTTGACAACTGACTGTAATACAACTAAAACTAATAAACTTACAAAATAAACTTCTCTTGTCCAACTTAAATATATCGACTTTGGCCTTTATAATAGATTTCAATTTTGATATAATGGTTGTTTTTATACTTTACTTAAATATATGTCATATATTTATAACCGTGCAAATTTTTCTCTAATAAGTATCACTCCTTTATCCCTTATAACAAAATTTATTTTAAAAACAAAATCTATTTCTATATTTGACAATAAACATTTTAACATTTTAAAGAATTACGGTTAAATATGTTTGTAAAATTGGTGTTCATTTTTTATAGATATGAGTTTTGAAAAATTATTTAAGTATTGTTTGCTTTGGCCTGACTTTTTTTTGTGGCAATGTCTATCGGGAATCAACATCTTTGTCGTCAATTTGATTCTGTCGATAGAAGATGGACTCGTCTGGCTTTTTCTGGAAACCCTAAAAAATTTCATCTTCTCTATTTGGCAGTGTGATCTTCAATTGGGTTTTTGTTTTTTAACGTCTTACTGTATTTTGAAATTATATTCACGAATGGATTTTTAACTCTTTACTAATTAATATATTTTAATAAATAGCTTACTTATTTCATTTTAATTGATTTTGATAACTGTACATTCCAATTTTTTAAAATTTGGCTTTACCTTATATTTTCTTTGAGTTATTATACATTTTGTTTACATTGATGATATAAAACACTTTACACCTTTAGTTATAACTATTTTGAATATATAAACTCTTTATAAATTTATATTAGAATATTATAAGCTTCACATGGTACTTCTGCCCGTTTGAACTTGTTATATTTAAACAAGTTCATACAGTATGTGGCCAGCGTAATCTATAGGCGTAGCACAGTAACCCCCCTGAATGCCGCCAGCTGTGTATTAGCATACGTATTGCCATCGGCGTTTGGGAGTTCAGATAGAACACACTACGCTGGAGAAGCTATGATGTGGCGATCGCGTTAGGCAGCCATAGCTAAACCTTGGACTGATTAATTTTGCGATTTATTACAGTTATATACTGACATGAAAATCCATAATTGAAGGCAGATACACACACACCACACACACCCACACACACACACACACACACACACACACACACACACACACACACACACACACACACCACACCCACCCATACACACACACATACATTCGCACACACTCACACACACACACACGCGCGCGCGCGCGACACTACATTGGCTACACAAACAACATAACTTACATTTAATTCAAGTGCATATAGCAGGAATTAATTGCATGAGGTCATTTGTATATACAAGATATATAAATGTTTTTCTTGAATAATAACCTAAATCTCTCTAGACCTCAACCATATCTGTACGCTTGATATGGTTCCGCCTCAGAAAGCCAGAATAGTAACAGAATATATTTTCATATTACTGAAAGCACATATTACTCACTGCATTTCCGAAGTATTCGAAACAGGTTTGAAAATTCAGATCTCGTAGCGACTTAGTAAGAAAAGAAACCCATTGGAATTGTACAACTGATCAAAGTTTTTTAGATGATCGGTTAGCAAGGCCGGTTGTTAACAAAAGGAGGTCATGTTACTAGTCCCAGTCAAAACACTAACGCCAATCATAAATCCATCATATTACTTTCAAAAACATTGTATGAGAGTCATACTATTTTATTCCACCATCTGGGTAACTGAAGGCTCTGAAGTCAATTTATAATGTTTATAGCTAACGTGCCGATTACCAAAGAAGTATATATCTGCGACAATGTGTTCAAGTGTAAGCAGCATGTATGTGTGACAATGTGTTCAAGTGAAAGCAGCATGTATGTGAGACAATGTGTTCAAGTGAAAGCAGCATGTATGTGTGACAATGTGTTCAAGTCAAAGCAGCATGTATGTGTGACAATGTGTTCAAGTGAAAGCAGCATGTATGTGTGACAATGTGTTCAAGTGAAAGCAGCATGTATGTGAGACAATGTGTTCAAGTGAAAGCAGCAACTATGTGAGACAATGTGTTCAAGTGAAAGCAGCATATGTGTGACAATGTGTTCAAGGGAAAGCAGCCTGTATGTGTGACAATGTGTTCAAGTGAAAGCAGCATGTATGTGTGACAATGTGTTCAAGTGAAAGCAGCCTGTATGTGTGACAATGTGTTCAAGCGAAAGCAGCCTGTATGTGTGACTATGTGTTCTAGTAAAAGCAGCATGTATGTGTGATAATGTGTTCAAGTGAAAGCAGTATGTATGTGTGACAATGTGTTCAAGTGAAAGCAGCATGTATGTGAGACAATGTGTTCAAGTGAAAGCAGCAACTATGTGAGACAATGTGTTCAAGTGAAAGCAGCAACTATGTGAGACAATGTGTTCAAGTGAAAGCAGCATGTATGTGTGACAATGTGTTCAAGTGAAAGCAGCATGTATGTGAGACAATGTGTTCAAGTGAAAGCAGCATGTATGTGTGACAATGTGTTCAAGTGAAAGCAGCATGTATGTGAGACAATGTGTTCAAGTGAAAGCAGCAACTATGTGAGACAATGTGTTCAAGTGAAAGCAGCATGTATGTGTGACAATGTGTTCAAGTGAAAGCAGTATGTATGTGTGACAATGTGTTCAAGTGAAAGCAGCATGTATGTGAGACAATGTGTTCAAGTGAAAGCAGCAACTATGTGAGACAATGTGTTCAAGTGAAAGCAGCAACTATGTGAGACAATGTGTTCAAGTGAAAGCAGCATGTATGTGTGACAATGTGTTCAAGTGAAAGCAGCATGTATGTGAGACAATGTGTTCAAGTGAAAGCAGCATGTATGTGAGACAATGTGTTCAAGTGAAAGCAGCAACTATGTGAGACAATGTGTTCAAGTGAAAGCAGCATGTATGTGTGACAATGTGTTCAAGTGAAAGCAGCAACTATGTGAGACAATGTGTTCAAGTGAAAGCAGCATGTATTTGTGACAATGTGTTCAAGTGAAAGCAGCATGAATGTGTGACAATGTATTCTAGTGAAAGCAGCATGTATGTGTGACAATGTGTTTTAGTGAAAGCAGCATGTATGTGTGACATTGTATTCTAGTGAAAGCAGCATGTATGTGTGACAATGTGTTCAAGTGAAAGCAGCATATAAGTGTGTTAATGTGTTCTAGTGAAAGTAGCATGTATGTGAGATAATACGTTCCAGTGAAAGCAGCATGTATGTGTGACAATGTATTCTAGTGATAGCAGCATGTATGTGTGAC
This sequence comes from Prosapia bicincta, assembly GCA_036971475.1. NCBI lineage: Eukaryota > Metazoa > Arthropoda > Insecta > Hemiptera > Cercopidae > Prosapia > Prosapia bicincta. The sequence continues at coordinate 111,856,446 of JBAIZL010000005.1, forward strand.
AATGTGTTTTAGTGAAAGCAGCATGTATGTGTGACATTGTATTCTAGTGAAAGCAGCATGTATGTGTGACAATGTGTTCAAGTGAAAGCAGCATATATGTGTGTTAATGTGTTCTAGTGAAAGTAGCATGTATGTGAGATAATACGTTCCAGTGAAAGCAGCATGTATGTGTGACAATGTGTTCTAGTGATAGCAGCATGTATGTGTGACAATATGTTCTAGTGAAAGTAGCATGTATGTGAGATAATGCGTTCCAGTGAAAGCAGCATGTATGTGTGACAATGTGTTCTTGTGAAAGCAGCATGTATGTGTGACAATGTGTTCTAGTGAAAGCAGCATGTATGTGTGACAATGTGTTCAAGTGAAAGCAGCATGTATGTGTGACAATGTGTTCAAGTTGAAGCAGCATGTATGTGAGACAATGTGTTCTAGTGATAGCTGCATATATGTGTGACAATGTGTTCTAATGAAAGCAGCATGTATGTGTCACAATGTATTCTAGTGAAAGCAGCATGTATGTGTGACAATGTGTTCTAGTGAAAGCAGCATGTATGTGTGACAATGTGTTCTAGTGATAGCAGCATGTATGTGTGACAAGGTGTTCTAGTGAAAGCAGCATGTATGTGTCACAATGTGTTCAAGTAAAAGCAGCATGTATGTGTGACAATGTGTTCAAGTGAAAGCAGCATGTATGTGTGACAATGGGTTCTAGTGAAAGCAGCATGTATGTGTGACAATGTGTTCTAGTGAAAGCAGCATGTATGTGTGACAATGTGATTAGTGATAGCAGTATGTATGTGAGACAATGTGTTCAAGTGAAAGCAGCATGTATGTGTGACAATGTGTTCAAGTGAAAGCAGCATGTATGTGTGACAATGTGTTCTAGTGAAAGCAGCATGTATTTGTGACAATGTGTTCTAGTGAAAGCAGCATGTATGTGTGACAATGTGTTCAAGTGAAAGCAGCATGTATGTGTGACAATGTGTTCTAGTGAAAGCAGCATGTATTTGTGACAATGTGTTCTAGTGAAAGACATAAACAACTGATACTAATTTTTAACAACATTCAACCCAAATTGGCATTTTTTGAGTCTATAATCCTAAGAAGAAACTATTATAATAAGTTAATTAATTTAATAAAACCTACTTAGTGTAAAATATTATGGTAGGGATAACGCTAACGACGTTTTTTACTCAGAGGTTATTTGGAGGAATAATTATATTATTATATGTTAAAATAATTTTTAAATGTAATTTCCTCCATATTTGTGACATACCAAGTGATAATAATAATTTTATACATCAGGTTTTTTTTATTACTGGTTGTTTATGTAACATTATGTAGTGTATATTATAAAGTTTAAAAATGTACATGTTAAAAATTATACAATTTATATTACTGGCATAGACGTTTATAATTCTTTTTTACTTTCATTTCAAGTTTTACATTTTTTCAACATATTTGTTAGAAATAAGAACTCTAGTGTAACTTTAAAATATAACAATGAAATGATAAAAGTAATAAGAGACTAACTTCGTGTAACTAAAAAGCTACCAAAATATTGTGAAATTACTGTCCTATATATTTACGATAGGTAACTAAGGCTCTTACCATTAAGTTATAGCTAACAGCTGTCTTCATTTTAGTTAGATGTCAATTGGAGCTTATGCTGAAATAATTTTAAAACTAACATTTACGAAAGGCAAACACAGTTTTTAAAATGGGCCAAGTGCAAGCAGCTGTTTCCAATTGTACCTAAAGTTTATCTTGAAATAATATAAAAATGCGAAATCCAACATATCCAGAATTATCGTAAATTTGATTAAATAAATAATTACATAATTAAATACAACAGTTCTGATTATTGACATTATATTCTATGTAATAATATTTTCTGTTCTCTTAATATAATAAATATCTCTTGTTAAAATGTGTACACTCTATAGGCCTATTTTGTTTACATTACCAGCACGGAAGGTGTGTTGTAAGCATTCCCTGGTTATTTGCTCTAACTTCAAGTCCACACTTGCAACACGTTTTGTTAAAAATATTAACAAAAAAGACTGTAAAAAACAATATTAATAGGGAACGGTAAATTTAATAACGCGTTGTAGGTTTTCAAAGCTGGACACGAAATATGCCTGTGACGCCCGGAATGTACGGGTATTGGACGACTGGACGCTGAGACAAAGACCTGCAATGAGTGTGTGCCTTTTAATTGTTTTTATTCTTGCTTGTTGCCACAACATAATAAATTGCAGTGGCATAATCAAACCGTAGATGTCACTTTAAATAAATACTCTCAAATTATAAAGTTTCTAACAAAAATTAATAGCAAAACTAAATATATACATTTATTCCAATTAAGTTAAAAATTTCATAATACAGTTTTCCTTCCTCCCTTATTCTTCATAAAACAAAAGACTCAGTTACTTTTCGAGTTGACAAATTGTTAATTCTCTCTAAAGGATAATCTGAGCTTTTAACAAAAGGTTACAGATACTATAGGTAGGTACTCTTGTACCAACTATAGGTTACCTACTATAGGTGCCTACTTTATATAGGGAACAAAAGGTAGGTACTACTATATACAAGTGTTTATACATAGAAATATGTTATTAAACTCATTTTACTTTACTCTATCCAACGCACGTACGTAGTTCTACAACCACTCGACGTTTAGCCTATCAGTACCAGTTTGATGTCATCAGGAACATATGCAGTTAGTTAGATGTTCACTGTACATTTTCACAAGACTGCACAATGGGCAGGTTTCATCACCAGTGAAGTCATTGCGTTGGAGAAGCATTCGCATACAGTCATGGTCTACGTCTAAGCAATAGCGGACCCCACTTCACTTCTTTCCAGATATCCTGGGATTGTCCTACGATAGCAAGGCACTTCAATGGGGTGGAGATGGAATCGATGGCAGTCGTGTCCTGTAGCCACCACTTCACTTCTTTCCAGATATTCTGGGATTATCCTACGATAGCAAGGCATTCCAATGTGGTGGAGATGGATTTACAGGTAGTCCCGCCCTCCTGCAAAAGATTCACTTCTTTTTAAATATCCTGGGATAGTCCTACAATAGCAAGGCATTCCAATGCGGTGGGAATGGATTCGCAGTTACTCATGCCCTGCAGCAAAAGCTTCACTTCATTCCGAATATCCTGAAATTGTCATACGATAGCAAGGCACTCCAATGTGGTAGAGATTGATTCGCAGAGAGACATGCCCTGTAGCCACAGTTTTTATTTCGTTCCAGATATCCTGAGACTGTCCTACGATAGCAAGGAATTTCAATGCGGTGGAGATGGATTCGCAGATACTCATGATTTGCAGTAACAGCTTCACTTCTTTCCAGATATCCTGGGATTGTCCTATGATATCAAAACACTCCAATGTGGTGGAGATGGATTCGCAGGTAGTCCCGCCTTGCTGCAAAAGCTTCACTTCTTTCCAAATATTCTGGAATAGCCCTAAGATAGCATTACATTCCAATGTGGTGGAGTCAGATTTGCAGGTACTCATACCCTGCAGCAACATATTCACTCCTTTCCAGATATCCTGGGATTGTCCTACGAGAGCAAGGTATTACAATGAGGGGGAAATGAATTCGCAGGTAGTCATGCCCTGCAGCAACAGCATAACGTCTTCCCAGATATCCTGGGTTTGTCTTATGGTAGCAAGGCACTCTAATGTGGTGGAGATGGATTGACAGGTACTCATGCCCAGCAGCCACAGCTTATCTTTTTTCCAGATATCCGGGGATAATCCAACGATAGCAAGGCATTTCAATATGGTGGAGATGGATTCGCAAGTACTCATGCCCTGTAGCCACAGCTTCACTTCTTTCCGGGTATCCTTGGATTGTCCTATGATAGCAAGGCACTATAATGTGGTGGAGATGTATTCGCAGGTACACATACAATGTAGCCACAGTTTCACTTCTTTCCAGATATCCTGGGATTGTCAATACTCAACAATATAGTAATAGTTGTTTAACATAAGAGTACTAAATATTCAACAATACTGTTATTGTTGTTTAGCATAATAGTACTAAATATTCAAGAATATAGTTATTGTTGTTTAGCATAGGAATACTAAATAGTCAACAGTATAGTGTTTGTTGTTTGGCATAAGAATACTAAATATTCAACAATATAGCTATTGTTGTTTAACATCAGAGTACTAAAAATTCTACAATATAGTTGATGTTGTTTAGCATAAAAGTACTCAATATTCAACAATTTAACTATTGTTGCTTAGCATAAGAGTACTAAATTTCAACAATATAGATATTGTTGTTTAGTACAAGAGTACTAAACATTCAACAATATTGTTATTGAAGTTTAGCATAAGAGTATTCAACAATATATCAATTGTTGTTTAGCATAAGAGTACTAAATATTCAAGAATATAACTATTGTTGTTTAGCATAAGAGAGTTTCAACAATATAGATATTGTTGTTTAGTACAAGAGTACTAAATATTCAACAATATTGCTATTGGAGTTTAGCATAAGAGTATTCAACAATTAAGCTATTATTGTTTAGCATAAGAGTACTAAATTTCAACAATATAGATATTGTTGTTTAGTACAAGAGTACTAAATATTCAACAATATTGTTATTGGAGTTTAGCATAAGAGTACTAGCCTAAGAGTATTCAACAATATAGCTATTGTTGTTTAGCATAAGAGTACTAAATATTCAACAATATTGTTATTGTTGTTTAGCATATTAGTACTAAATATTCAAGAATATAGTTATTGTTGTTTAGCATAAGAATACTAAATATTCAAAAATATATTTTTTGTTGTTTAGCACAGGAATACTAAATATTCAACAGTATAGTGTTTGTTGTTTAGCATAAGAGTACTAAATATTCAAAAATATAGTTTTTGTTGTTTGGCATAAGAATACTAAATATTCAACAATATAGCTATTGTTGTTTAACATCAGAGTACTAAAATTCTACAATATAGTTAATGTTGTTTAGCATAAAAGTACTCTATATTCAACAATATAACTATTGTTGTTTAGCACAAGACTACTAAATTTCAACAGTATAGATATTGTTGTTTAGTACAAGAGTACTAAATATTCTAGAATATAGTTATTGTTGTTTACCATAAAAGTACTCAATATCCAACAATATAGCAATTACTGTTTAGCATAAGAATACTAAATATTCAACAATGTAGTTATTGTTGTCTAGTATAATATTACTAAATATTCAAAAATATATTTATTTTGGTTTAGAATTAGAGTACTAAATATTCAACAATATAGTTATTCTTGTTTAGCATAAGAGTAATAAATATTCAACAATATAGTTATTGTTGTTTAGCATAAGAGTAATAAATATTCAACAATATAGTTATTGTTGTTTAGCATAAGAGTAATAAATATTCAACAATATAGTTATTGTTGTTTAGCATAAGAGTAATAAATATTCAACAATATAGTTATTGTTGTTTAGCATAAGAGTAATAAATATTCAACAATATTGTTATTGTTGTTTAGCATAAGAATACTAAATATTCAAAAATATAGTTTTTGTTGTTCAGCATAGGAATACTAAATATTCAACGGTATAGTGTTTGTTGTTTAGCATAAGAGTACTAAATATTCAAAAATATAGTTTTTGTTGTTTGGCATAAGAATACTAAATATTCAACAATATAGCTATTGTTGTTTAACATCAGAGTACTAAAAATTCTACAATATAGTTAATGTTGTTTAGCATAAAAGTACTCAATATTCAACAATTTAACTATTGTTGTTTAGCACAAGACTACTAACTTTCAACAGTATAGATATTGTTGTTTAGTACAAGAGTACTAAATATTCAACAATATTGCTATTGGAGTTTAGCATAAGAGTACTAGCATAAGAGTATTCAACAATATAGCTATTGTTGTCTAGCATAAGAGTACTAAATTTCAACAATATAGATATTGTTGTTTAGTACAAGAGTACTAAATATTCAACTATATAGTTATTGTTGTTTAGCAAAAGAGTAAAAAAAATATTCTAGAATATAGTTATTGTTGTTTACCATAAGAGTACTCAATATCCAACAATATAGCTATTACTGTTTAGTATACGAATACTAAATATTCAACAATGTAGTTATTGTTGCATAGCATAATAACACTAAATATTCAACAATATAGTTATTTTGGTTTAGTATAAAAGTAATAAATATTCAACAATATAGTTATTATTGTTTAGCATAAGAGTACTAGCATAAGAGTATTCAACAATATAGCTATTGTTGTTTAGCATAAGAGTACTAAATTTCAACAATATAGATATTGTTGTTTAGTACAAGAGAACTAAATATTCAACAATATTGTTATTGGAGTTTAGCATAAGAGTACTAGCATAAGAGTATTCAACAATATAGCTATTGTTGTTTAGCATAAGAGTACTAAATTTCAACAATATAGATATTGTTGTTTAGTACAAGAGTACTAAATATTCAACAATATTGTTATTGGAGTTTCGCATTAGAGTACTAGCATAAGAGTATTCAACAATATAACTATTGTTGTTTAGAATAAGAGTACTAAATTTAAACCGTATTTGATTTGTTGTTTAGCATAAGTGTACTAAATATTCAACAATATAGTTATTGTTGTTTAGCAAAAGAGTAAAAAAAATATTCTAGAATATAGTTATTGTTGTTTACCATAAGAGTACTCAATATCCAACAATATAGCTATTACTGTTTAGCATAGGAATACTAAATATTCAACAATGTAGTTATTGTTGTCTAGCATAATAATAATAAATATTCAAAAATATATTTATTTTGGTTTAGAATTAGAGTACTAAATATTCAACAATATAGTTATTTTGGTTTAGCATAAAAGTAGTAAATATTCAACAATATAGTTATTGTTGTTTAGCATAAGAGTACTAGCATAAGAGTATTCAACAATATAGCTATTTTTGTTTAGCATAAGAGTACTAAATTTCAAAGATATAGGTGTTGTTGTTTAGTACAAGAGTACTAAATATTCAACAATATTTTTATTGGAGTTTAGCATAAGAGTTCTAGCATAAGAGTATTCAACAATATAACTATTGTTGTTTAGAATAAGAGTACTAAATTTAAACCGTATTTGATTTATTGTTTAGCATAAGTGTACTAAATATTCAACAATATAGTTATTGTTGTTTAGCAAAAGAGTAAAAAAAATATTCTAGAATATAGTTATTGTTGTTTACCATAAGAGTACTCAATATCCAACAATATAGCTATTACTGTTTAGCATAAGAATACTAAATATTCAACAATGTAGTTATTGTTGTCTAGCATAATAACACTAAATAATCAAAAATATAGTTACTTTGGTTTAGAATTAGAGTACTAAATATTCAACATTATAGTTATTTTGGCTTAGCATAAAAGTAGTAAATATTCAACAATATAGTTATTGTTGTTTAGCATAAGAGTTTTAGCATAAGAGTATTCAACAATATAGCTATTTTTGTTTAGCATAAGAGTACTAAATTTCAAAGATATAGGTGTTGTTGTTTAGTACAAGAGTACTAAATATTCAACAATATTGTTATTGGAGTTTAGCATAAGAGTTCTAGCATAAGAGTATTCAACAATATAACTATTGTTGTTTAGAATAAGAGTACTAAATTTAAACGGTATTTGATTTATCGTTTAGCATAAGTGTACTAAATATTCAACAATATAGTTATTGTTGTTTAGCAAAAGAGTAAAAAAAATATTCTAGAATATAGTTATTGTTGTTTACCATAAGAGTACTCAATATCCAACAATATAGCTATTACTGTTTAGCATAAGAATACTAAATATTCAACAATGTAGTTATTGTTGTCTAGCATAATAACACTAAATATTCAAAAATATAGTTACTTTGATTTAGAATTAGAGTACTAAATATTCAACATTATAGTTATTTTGGTTTAGCATAAAAGTAGTAAATATTCAACAATATATTTATTGTTGTTTAGCATAAGAGTAATAAATATTCAACAATATAGTTATTGTTGTTTAGCATAAGAGTAATAAATATTCAACAATATAGTTATTGTTGTTTAGCATAAGAGTAATAAATGTTCAACAATATAGTTATTGTTGTTTAGCATAAGAGTAATAAATATTCAACAATATTGTTATTGTTGTTTAGCATAAGAATACTAAATATTCAAAAATATAGTTTTTGTTGTTTAGCATAGGAATACTAAATATTCAGCAGTATAGTGTTTGTTGTTTAGCATAAGAGTACTAAATATTCAAAAATATAGTTTTTGTTGTTTGGCATAAGAATACTAAATATTCAACAATATAGCTATTACTGTTTAGCATAAGAATACTAAATATTCTACAATATAGTTAATGTTGTTTAGCATAAAAGTACTCAATATTCAACAATATAACTATTGTTGTTTAGCACAAGACACTACATTGGCTACACAAACAACATAACTTACATTTAATTCAAGTGCATATAGCAGGAATTAATTGCATGAGGTCATTTGTATATACAAGATATATAAATGTTTTTCTTGAATAATAACCTAAATCTCTCTAGACCTCAACCATATCTGTACGCTTGATATGGTTCCGCCTCAGAAAGCCAGAATAGTAACAGAATATATTTTCATATTACTGAAAGCACATATTACTCACTGCATTTCCGAAGTATTCGAAACAGGTTTGAAAATTCAGATCTCGTAGCGACTTAGTAAGAAAAGAAACCCATTGGAATTGTACAACTGATCAAAGTTTTTTAGATGATCGGTTAGCAAGGCCGGTTGTTAACAAAAGGAGGTCATGTTACTAGTCCCAGTCAAAACACTAACGCCAATCATAAATCCATCATATTACTTTCAAAAACATTGTATGAGAGTCATACTATTTTATTCCACCATCTGGGTAACTGAAGGCTCTGAAGTCAATTTATAATGTTTATAGCTAACGTGCCGATTACCAAAGAAGTATATATCTGCGACAATGTGTTCAAGTGTAAGCAGCATGTATGTATGACAATGTGTTCAAGTGAAAGCAGCATGTATGTGAGACAATGTGTTCAAGTGAAAGCAGCATGTATGTGTGACAATGTGTTCAAGTCAAAGCAGCATGTATGTGTGACAATGTGTTCAAGTGAAAGCAGCATGTATGTGTGACAATGTGTTCTAGTGTAAGCAGCATGTATGTGTGACAATGTGTTCAAGTGAAAGCAGCATGTATGTGAGACAATGTGTTCAAGTGAAAGCAGCATGTATGTGTGACAATGTGTTCAAGTGAAAGCAGCATGTATGTGTGACAATGTGTTCAAGTGAAAGCAGCATGTATGTGAGACAATGTGTTCAAGTGAAAGCAGCATGTATGTGTGACAATGTGTTCAAGGGAAAGCAGCCTGTATGTGTGACAATGTGTTCAAGTGAAAGCAGCATGTATGTGTGACAATGTGTTCAAGTGAAAGCAGCCTGTATGTGTGACAATGTGTTCAAGCGAAAGCAGCCTGTATGTGTGACTATGTGTTCTAGTAAAAGCAGCATGTATGTGTGATAATGTGTTCAAGTGAAAGCAGTATGTATGTGTGACAATGTGTTCAAGTGAAAGCAGCATGTATGTGAGACAATGTGTTCAAGTGAAAGCAGCAACTATGTGAGACAATGTGTTCAAGTGAAAGCAGCATGTATGTGTGACAATGTGTTCAAGGGAAAGCAGCCTGTATGTGTGACAATGTGTTCAAGTGAAAGCAGCATGTATGTGTGACAATGTGTTCAAGTGAAAGCAGCCTGTATGTGTGACAATGTGTTCAAGCGAAAGCAGCCTGTATGTGTGACTATGTGTTCTAGTAAAAGCAGCATGTATGTGTGATAATGTGTTCAAGTGAAAGCAGTATGTATGTGTGACAATGTGTTCAAGTGAAAGCAGCATGTATGTGAGACAATGTGTTCAAGTGAAAGCAGCAACTATGTGAGACAATGTGTTCAAGTGAAAGCAGCAACTATGTGAGACAATGTGTTCAAGTGAAAGCAGCATGTATGTGTGACAATGTGTTCAAGTGAAAGCAGCATGTATGTGAGACAATGTGTTCAAGTGAAAGCAGCATGTATGTGTGACAATGTGTTCGAGTGAAAGCAGCATGTATGTGAGACAATGTGTTCAAGTGAAAGCAGCATGTATGTGAGACAATGTGTTCAAGTGAAAGCAGCAACTATGTGAGACAATGTGTTCAAGTGAAAGCAGCATGTATGTGTGACAATGTGTTCAAGTGAAAGCAGCAACTATGTGAGACAATGTGTTCAAGTGAAAGCAGCATGTATTTGTGACAATGTGTTCAAGTGAAAGCAGCATGAATGTGTGACAATGTATTCTAGTGAAAGCAGCATGTATGTGTGACAATGTGTTTTAGTGAAAGCAGCATGTATGTGTGACATTGTATTCTAGTGAAAGCAGCATGTATGTGTGACAATGTGTTCAAGTGAAAGCAGCATATATGTGTGTTAATGTGTTCTAGTGAAAGTAGCATGTATGTGAGATAATACGTTCCAGTGAAAGCAGCATGTATGTGTGACAATGTGTTCTAGTGATAGCAGCATGTATGTGTGACAATATGTTCTAGTGAAAGTAGCATGTATGTGAGATAATGCGTTCCAGTGAAAGCAGCATGTATGTGTGACAATGTGTTCTAGTGAAAGCAGCATGTATGTGTGACAATGTGTTCTAGTGAAAGCAGCATGTATGTGTGACAATGTGTTCAAGTGAAAGCAGCATGTATGTGTGACAATGTGTTCAAGTTGAAGCAGCATGTATGTGAGACAATGTGTTCTAGTGATAGCTGCATATATGTGTGACAATGTGTTCTAATGAAAGCAGCATGTATGTGTCACAATGTATTCTAGTGAAAGCAGCATGTATGTGTGACAATGTGTTCTAGTGAAAGCAGCATGTATGTGTGACAATGTGTTCTAGTGATAGCAGCATGTATGTGTGACAAGGTGTTCTAGTGAAAGCAGCATGTATGTGTCACAATGTGTTCAAGTAAAAGCAGCATGTATGTGTGACAATGTGTTCAAGTGAAAGCAGCATGTATGTGTGACAATGGGTTCTAGTGAAAGCAGCATGTATGTGTGACAATGTGTTCTAGTGAAAGCAGCATGTATGTGTGACAATGTGATTAGTGATAGCAGTATGTATGTGAGACAATGTGTTCAAGTGAAAGCAGCATGTATGTGTGACAATGTGTTCAAGTGAAAGCAGCATGTATGTGTGACAATGTGTTCTAGTGAAAGCAGCATGTATTTGTGACAATGTGTTCTAGTGAAAGCAGCATGTATGTGTGACAATGTGTTCAAGTGAAAGCAGCATGTATGTGTGACAATGTGTTCTAGTGAAAGCAGCATGTATTTGTGACAATGTGTTCTAGTGAAAGACATAAACAACTGATACTAATTTTTAACAACATTCAACCCAAATTGGCATTTTTTGAGTCTATAATCCTAAGAAGAAACTATTATAATAAGTTAATTAATTTAATAAAACCTACTTAGTGTAAAATATTATGGTAGGGATAACGCTAACGACGTTTTTTACTCAGAGGTTATTTGGAGGAATAATTATATTATTATATGTTAAAATAATTTTTAAATGTAATTTCCTCCATATTTGTGACATACCAAGTGATAATAATAATTTTATACATCAGGTTTTTTTTATTACTGGTTGTTTATGTAACATTATGTAGTGTATATTATAAAGTTTAAAAATGTACATGTTAAAAATTATACAATTTATATTACTGGCATAGACGTTTATAATTCTTTTTTACTTTCATTTCAAGTTTTACATTTTTTCAACATATTTGTTAGAAATAAGAACTCTAGTGTAACTTTAAAATATAACAATGAAATGATAAAAGTAATAAGAGACTAACTTCGTGTAACTAAAAAGCTACCAAAATATTGTGAAATTACTGTCCTATATATTTACGATAGGTAACTAAGGCTCTTACCATTAAGTTATAGCTAACAGCTGTCTTCATTTTAGTTAGATGTCAATTGGAGCTTATGCTGAAATAATTTTAAAACTTACATTTACGAAAGGCAAACACAGTTTTTAAAATGGGCCAAGTGCAAGCAGCTGTTTCCAATTGTACCTAAAGTTTATCTTGAAATAATATAAAAATGCGAAATCCAACATATCCAGAATTATCGTAAATTTGATTAAATAAATAATTACATAATTAAATACAACAGTTCTGATTATTGACATTATATTCTATGTAATAATATTTTCTGTTCTCTTAATATAATAAATATCTCTTGTTAAAATGTGTACACTCTATAGGCCTATTTTGTTTACATTACCAGCACGGAAGGTGTGTTGTAAGCATTCCCTGGTTATTTGCTCTAACTTCAAGTCCACACTTGCAACACGTTTTGTTAAAAATATTAACAAAAAAGACTGTAAAAAACAATATTAATAGGGAACGGTAAATTTAATAACGCGTTGTAGGTTTTCAAAGCTGGACACGAAATATGCCTGTGACGCCCGGAATGTACGGGTATTGGACGACTGGACGCTGAGACAAAGACCTGCAATGAGTGTGTGCCTTTTAATTGTTTTTATTCTTGCTTGTTGCCACAACATAATAAATTGCAGTGGCATAATCAAACCGTAGATGTCACTTTAAATAAATACTCTCAAATTATAAAGTTTCTAACAAAAATTAATAGCAAAACTAAATATATACATTTATTCCAATTAAGTTAAAAATTTCATAATACAGTTTTCCTTCCTCCCTTATTCTTCATAAAACAAAAGACTCAGTTACTTTTCGAGTTGACAAATTGTTAATTCTCTCTAAAGGATAATCTGAGCTTTTAACAAAAGGTTACAGATACTATAGGTAGGTACTCTTGTACCAACTATAGGTTACCTACTATAGGTGCCTACTTTATATAGGGAACAAAAGGTAGGTACTACTATATACAAGTGTTTATACATAGAAATATGTTATTAAACTCATTTTACTTTACTCTATCCAACGCACGTACGTAGTTCTACAACCACTCGACGTTTAGCCTATCAGTACCAGTTTGATGTCATCAGGAACATATGCAGTTAGTTAGATGTTCACTGTACATTTTCACAAGACTGCACAATGGGCAGGTTTCATCACCAGTGAAGTCATTGCGTTGGAGAAGCATTCGCATACAGTCATGGTCTACGTCTAAGCAATAGCGGACCCCACTTCACTTCTTTCCAGATATCCTGGGATTGTCCTACGATAGCAAGGCACTTCAATGGGGTGGAGATGGAATCGATGGCAGTCGTGTCCTGTAGCCACCACTTCACTTCTTTCCAGATATTCTGGGATTATCCTACGATAGCAAGGCATTCCAATGTGGTGGAGATGGATTTACAGGTAGTCCCGCCCTCCTGCAAAAGATTCACTTCTTTTTAAATATCCTGGGATAGTCCTACAATAGCAAGGCATTCCAATGCGGTGGGAATGGATTCGCAGTTACTCATGCCCTGCAGCAAAAGCTTCACTTCATTCCGAATATCCTGAAATTGTCATACGATAGCAAGGCACTCCAATGTGGTAGAGATTGATTCGCAGAGAGACATGCCCTGTAGCCACAGTTTTTATTTCGTTCCAGATATCCTGAGACTGTCCTACGATAGCAAGGAATTTCAATGCGGTGGAGATGGATTCGCAGATACTCATGATTTGCAGTAACAGCTTCACTTCTTTCCAGATATCCTGGGATTGTCCTATGATATCAAAACACTCCAATGTGGTGGAGATGGATTCGCAGGTAGTCCCGCCTTGCTGCAAAAGCTTCACTTCTTTCCAAATATTCTGGAATAGCCCTAAGATAGCATTACATTCCAATGTGGTGGAGTCAGATTTGCAGGTACTCATACCCTGCAGCAACATATTCACTCCTTTCCAGATATCCTGGGATTGTCCTACGAGAGCAAGGTATTACAATGAGGGGGAAATGAATTCGCAGGTAGTCATGCCCTGCAGCAACAGCATAACGTCTTCCCAGATATCCTGGGTTTGTCTTATGGTAGCAAGGCACTCTAATGTGGTGGAGATGGATTGACAGGTACTCATGCCCAGCAGCCACAGCTTATCTTTTTTCCAGATATCCGGGGATTATCCAACGATAGCAAGGCATTTCAATATGGTGGAGATGGATTCGCAAGTACTCATGCCCTGTAGCCACAGCTTCACTTCTTTCCGGGTATCCTTGGATTGTCCTATGATAGCAAGGCACTATAATGTGGTGGAGATGTATTCGCAGGTACACATACAATGTAGCCACAGTTTCACTTCTTTCCAGATATCCTGGGATTGTCAATACTCAACAATATAGTAATAGTTGTTTAACATAAGAGTACTAAATATTCAACAATACTGTTATTGTTGTTTAGCATAATAGTACTAAATATTCAAGAATATAGTTATTGTTGTTTAGCATAGGAATACTAAATAGTTAACAGTATAGTGTTTGTTGTTTGGCATAAGAATACTAAATATTCAACAATATAGCTATTGTTGTTTAACATCAGAGTACTAAAAATTCTACAATATAGTTGATGTTGTTTAGCATAAAAGTACTCAATATTCAACAATTTAACTATTGTTGCTTAGCATAAGAGTACTAAATTTCAACAATATAGATATTGTTGTTTAGTACAAGAGTACTAAACATTCAACAATATTGTTATTGAAGTTTAGCATAAGAGTATTCAACAATATATCAATTGTTGTTTAGCATAAGAGTACTAAATATTCAAGAATATAACTATTGTTGTTTAGCATAAGAGAGTTTCAACAATATAGATATTGTTGTTTAGTACAAGAGTACTAAATATTCAACAATATTGCTATTGGAGTTTAGCATAAGAGTATTCAACAATTAAGCTATTATTGTTTAGCATAAGAGTACTAAATTTCAACAATATAGATATTGTTGTTTAGTACAAGAGTACTAAATATTCAACAATATTGTTATTGGAGTTTAGCATAAGAGTACTAGCCTAAGAGTATTCAACAATATAGCTATTGTTGTTTAGCATAAGAGTACTAAATATTCAACAATATTGTTATTGTTGTTTAGCATATTAGTACTAAATATTCAAGAATATAGTTATTGTTGTTTAGCATAAGAATACTAAATATTCAAAAATATATTTTTTGTTGTTTAGCACAGGAATACTAAATATTCAACAGTATAGTGTTTGTTGTTTAGCATAAGAGTACTAAATATTCAAAAATATAGTTTTTGTTGTTTGGCATAAGAATACTAAATATTCAACAATATAGCTATTGTTGTTTAACATCAGAGTACTAAAATTCTACAATATAGTTAATGTTGTTTAGCATAAAAGTACTCTATATTCAACAATATAACTATTGTTGTTTAGCACAAGACTACTAAATTTCAACAGTATAGATATTGTTGTTTAGTACAAGAGAACTAAATATTCTAGAATATAGTTATTGTTGTTTACCATAAAAGTACTCAATATCCAACAATATAGCAATTACTGTTTAGCATAAGAATACTAAATATTCAACAATGTAGTTATTGTTGTCTAGTATAATATTACTAAATATTCAAAAATATATTTATTTTGGTTTAGAATTAGAGTACTAAATATTCAACAATATAGTTATTCTTGTTTAGCATAAGAGTAATAAATATTCAACAATATAGTTATTGTTGTTTAGCATAAGAGTAATAAATATTCAACAATATAGTTATTGTTGTTTAGCATAAGAGTAATAAATATTCAACAATATAGTTATTGTTGTTTAGCATAAGAGTAATAAATATTCAACAATATAGTTATTGTTGTTTAGCATAAGAGTAATAAATATTCAACAATATTGTTATTGTTGTTTAGCATAAGAATACTAAATATTCAAAAATATAGTTTTTGTTGTTCAGCATAGGAATACTAAATATTCAACGGTATAGTGTTTGTTGTTTAGCATAAGAGTACTAAATATTCAAAAATATAGTTTTTGTTGTTTGGCATAAGAATACTAAATATTCAACAATATAGCTATTGTTGTTTAACATCAGAGTACTAAAAATTCTACAATATAGTTAATGTTGTTTAGCATAAAAGTACTCAATATTCAACAATTTAACTATTGTTGTTTAGCACAAGACTACTAACTTTCAACAGTATAGATATTGTTGTTTAGTACAAGAGTACTAAATATTCAACAATATTGCTATTGGAGTTTAGCATAAGAGTACTAGCATAAGAGTATTCAACAATATAGCTATTGTTGTCTAGCATAAGAGTACTAAATTTCAACAATATAGATATTGTTGTTTAGTACAAGAGTACTAAATATTCAACTATATAGTTATTGTTGTTTAGCAAAAGAGTAAAAAAAATATTCTAGAATATAGTTATTGTTGTTTACCATAAGAGTACTCAATATCCAACAATATAGCTATTACTGTTTAGTATACGAATACTAAATATTCAACAATGTAGTTATTGTTGCATAGCATAATAACACTAAATATTCAACAATATAGTTATTTTGGTTTAGTATAAAAGTAATAAATATTCAACAATATAGTTATTATTGTTTAGCATAAGAGTACTAGCATAAGAGTATTCAACAATATAGCTATTGTTGTTTAGCATAAGAGTACTAAATTTCAACAATATAGATATTGTTGTTTAGTACAAGAGAACTAAATATTCAACAATATTGTTATTGGAGTTTAGCATAAGAGTACTAGCATAAGAGTATTCAACAATATAGCTATTGTTGTTTAGCATAAGAGTACTAAATTTCAACAATATAGATATTGTTGTTTAGTACAAGAGTACTAAATATTCAACAATATTGTTATTGGAGTTTCGCATTAGAGTACTAGCATAAGAGTATTCAACAATATAACTATTGTTGTTTAGAATAAGAGTACTAAATTTAAACCGTATTTGATTTGTTGTTTAGCATAAGTGTACTAAATATTCAACAATATAGTTATTGTTGTTTAGCAAAAGAGTAAAAAAAATATTCTAGAATATAGTTATTGTTGTTTACCATAAGAGTACTCAATATCCAACAATATAGCTATTACTGTTTAGCATAGGAATACTAAATATTCAACAATGTAGTTATTGTTGTCTAGCATAATAATAATAAATATTCAAAAATATATTTATTTTGGTTTAGAATTAGAGTACTAAATATTCAACAATATAGTTATTTTGGTTTAGCATAAAAGTAGTAAATATTCAACAATATAGTTATTGTTGTTTAGCATAAGAGTACTAGCATAAGAGTATTCAACAATATAGCTATTTTTGTTTAGCATAAGAGTACTAAATTTCAAAGATATAGGTGTTGTTGTTTAGTACAAGAGTACTAAATATTCAACAATATTGTTATTGGAGTTTAGCATAAGAGTTCTAGCATAAGAGTATTCAACAATATAACTATTGTTGTTTAGAATAAGAGTACTAAATTTAAACCGTATTTGATTTATTGTTTAGCATAAGTGTACTAAATATTCAACAATATAGTTATTGTTGTTTAGCAAAAGAGTAAAAAAAATATTCTAGAATATAGTTATTGTTGTTTACCATAAGAGTACTCAATATCCAACAATATAGCTGTTACTGTTTAGCATAAGAATACTAAATATTCAACAATGTAGTTATTGTTGTCTAGCATAATAACACTAAATAATCAAAAATATAGTTACTTTGGTTTAGAATTAGAGTACTAAATATTCAACATTATAGTTATTTTGGCTTAGCATAAAAGTAGTAAATATTCAACAATATAGTTATTGTTGTTTAGCATAAGAGTTTTAGCATAAGAGTATTCAACAATATAGCTATTTTTGTTTAGCATAAGAGTACTAAATTTCAAAGATATAGGTGTTGTTGTTTAGTACAAGAGTACTAAATATTCAACAATATTGTTATTGGAGTTTAGCATAAGAGTTCTAGCATAAGAGTATTCAACAATATAACTATTGTTGTTTAGAATAAGAGTACTAAATTTAAACCGTATTTGATTTATCGTTTAGCATAAGTGTACTAAATATTCAACAATATAGTTATTGTTGTTTAGCAAAAGAGTAAAAAAAATATTCTAGAATATAGTTATTGTTGTTTACCATAAGAGTACTCAATATCCAACAATATAGCTATTACTGTTTAGCATAAGAATACTAAATATTCAACAATGTAGTTATTGTTGTCTAGCATAATAACACTAAATATTCAAAAATATAGTTACTTTGATTTAGAATTAGAGTACTAAATATTCAACATTATAGTTATTTTGGTTTAGCATAAAAGTAGTAAATATTCAACAATATATTTATTGTTGTTTAGCATAAGAGTAATAAATATTCAACAATATATATATTGTTGTTTAGCATAAGAGTAATAAATATTCAACAATATAGTTATTGTTGTTTAGCATAAGAGTAATAAATGTTCAACAATATAGTTATTGTTGTTTAGCATAAGAGTAATAAATATTCAACAATATTGTTATTGTTGTTTAGCATAAGAATACTAAATATTCAAAAATATAGTTTTTGTTGTTTAGCATAGGAATACTAAATATTCAGCAGTATAGTGTTTGTTGTTTAGCATAAGAGTACTAAATATTCAAAAATATAGTTTTTGTTGTTTGGCATAAGAATACTAAATATTCAACAATATAGCTATTACTGTTTAGCATAAGAATACTAAATATTCTACAATATAGTTAATGTTGTTTAGCATAAAAGTACTCAATATTCAACAATATAACTATTGTTGTTTAGCACAAGAGTACTAAATTTCAACAATATAGATATTGTTGTTTAGTACTAGAGTACTAAATATTCAACAATGTTGTTTTTTGAGTTTAGCATAAGAGTACTAGCATAAGAGTATTCAACAATATATCTATTGTTGTTTAGAATAAGAGTACTAAATTTAATCCGTATTTGATTTATTGTTTAGCATAAGTGTACTAAATATTCAACAATATAGTTATTGTTGTTTAGCAAAAGAGTTAAAAAAATATTCTAGAATATAGTAATTGTTGTTTACCATAAGAGTACTCAATATCCAACAATATAGATATTACTGTTTAGCATAAGAATACTAAATATTCAACAATGTAGTTATTGTTGTCTAGCATAATAATACTAAATATTTAAAAATATAGTTATTTTGGTTTAGAATTAGAGTACTAAATATTCAACAATATAGTTATTTTGGTTTAGCATAAAAGTAGTAAATATTCAACAATATAGTTATTGTTGTTTAGCATAAGAGTAATAAATATTCAACAATATAGTTATTGTTGTTTACCATAAGAGTAATAAATATTCAACAATATAGTTATTGTTGTTTAGCATAAGAGTAATAAATATTCAACAATATAATTATTGTTGTTTAGCATAAGAGTAATAAATGTTCAACAATATAGTTATTGTTGTTTAGCATAAGAGTAATAAATATTCAACAATATTGTTATTGTTGTTTAGCATAAGAATACTAAATATTCAAAAATATAGTTTTTGTTGTTTAGCATAGGAATACTAAATATTCAGCAGTATAGTGTTTGTTGTTTAGCATAAGAGTACTAAATATTCAAAAATATAGTTTTTGTTGTTTGGCATAAGAATACTAAATATTCAACAATATAGCTATTACTGTTTAGCATAAGAATACTAAATATTCTACAATATAGTTAATGTTGTTTAGCATAAAAGTACTCAATATTCAACAATATAACTATTGTTGTTTAGCACAAGAGTACTAAATTTCAACAATATAGATATTGTTGTTTAGTACTAGAGTACTAAATATTCAACAATGTTGTTTTTTGAGTTTAGCATAAGAGTACTAGCATAAGAGTATTCAACAATATAACTATTGTTGTTTAGAATAAGAGTACTAAATTTAAACCGTATTTGATTTATTGTTTAGCATAAGTGTACTAAATATTCAACAATATAGTTATTGTTGTTTAGCAAAAAAGTTAAAAAAATATTCTAGAATATAGTTATTGTTGTTTACCATAAGAGTACTCAATATCCAACAATATAGATATTACTGTTTAGCATAAGAATACTAAATATTCAACAATGTAGTTATTGTTGTCTAGCATAATAATACTAAATATTCAAAAATATAGTTATTTTGGTTTAGAATTAGAGTACTAAATATTCAACAATATAGTTATTTTGGTTTAGCATAAAAGTAGTAAATATTCAACAATATAGTTATTGTTGTTTAGCATAAGAGTAATAAATATTCAACAATATAGTTATTGTTGTTTAGCATAAGAGTAATAAATATTCAACAATATAGTTATTGTTGTTTAGCATAAGAGTAATAAATATTCAACAATATAGTTATTGTTGTTTAGCATAAGAGTAATAAATATTCAACAATATAGTTATTGTTGTTTAGCATAAGAGTAATAAATATTCAACAATATAGTTATTGTTGTTTAGCATAAGAGTAATAAATATTCAACAATATAGTTATTGTTGTTTAGCATAAGAGTAATAAATATTCAACAATATAGTTATTGTTGTTTAGCATAAGAATACATTGCATTGTCTGAGGAGCAGCAGATTAGGCTTCGTCAATGCAACGACGGTACGTTTTCGATTCTCTTCAGCAAAGTAATTTAATAGTTTTCGCTTTGTTCATTAAATAAGTTTTAATGATATAAATAATTATTAATGATTAGTTATTATATAATGAAAGTGTTACTTATAATAGCTTTGATCTGAAATGAGAACATCTGTTTTGTAAGATCACCCGTTTTTACTTCGAGTTGATAAGATATATCTCGCGTAACGACTGTAATAATTCTAAACTGAAGCGAGCGCTGAGCGCTAAGTTTGAAGTTTATATACATAGGTCTTACTAGTACATTATAGCCTTGACTAACCGAACCCCCACGACGAAGTACAAAATACACATTCGTATTTACTTTTGGGTACTCGGAGTGCTCCTATAGCAATGACGTAAAATCAATTTTACGCCCTTCAAGAGAATATTCATATACTCTTATTTCATAAGGGGGAATATCAGAGGAAAATTTCGTCTCTCTTGTTATGTAATTTTTTTATTTGGACATTATTTTTCAATTGTTATATACCTTTTTTACACTTATTCATTACTTTCACTATAATTCTTTTCCCTTTAGATTTTTGACCGGTCAAGCAATCCGAGTTAATCCCTTAATCCCCAGTTCCTGCTATAATCAAGGCTCTATTGTAATTTGAATTTAAGGTGGAAAAATTATAAACATTGTGTTAATATTTGTTTTTAAAAATCACAAGCAAAAACGATTTTCATCCAAAGTGATTTTTTAGTGGAACAAATTAGTATTGTATATTTAGCAAACTTTATCTAAATCCTTAATCCTCTAAAACAGATTAATTTAAATAAATGTTAGGTGAGAGCGTATAACGGGGCGGATTTCGCAATAAATGAGTCAAACACACAAACACTATCTGTCTGGCTTGTACATTCGTTGGTCTCCAACAGTCGTCTAAAGGGAAAAGTAATTAATTTGGCTGCTAAGGTAATTAATCAACTGTTCCACGTTCACTAATAACTCAGCCCTAACCCTGCCTCGCCCTCCCCCGTCCCTCTTTACACAAACATATGAGACCAACTTTTACACAAACAAAAAAAGTAGGAACACCGTCAATTATTTTGTTCAAAACAATACTGTACAGCTGTTAACACATGGCACGCTCTTTGATGTTTCAATGGAGAAAACCGTTCCGTGTTGTAACTTCTGGTGTTCGTTTTGTAACTTTCGACTTTTGAATAAGTATTTCAGTTGTGATACATTAAACATGGTTATTTTTAAACACTGTACATTTAAAATGATTATTTGGCGTTTATATACTCACATCTACAAGTTTAATTTCTGTAACTGTTTTAAATAAACTAAATTTTAATCTCTATAAATGAAAATGTATAAAAATTTGGATCGATTGTTCCAAATTTCAAATCTCTGAACATTCTTGGCCCATTGTTAACATAATGTGCCCACTTTGATGTTTCAGTGGATAAGACCGTTCCGTGTTGTAGCGTTTGATCTTCGACTTGTTTGACTTTCGACTTTTGAATAAGTATTTTAATTGTTAAAATACTTTTAATGTAGATTTTTCAAACACGATATAATTACAATGATTGTCAAACGTTTTTATACTCATTTCTACAATCAAACTGATGTAACCGTTTCATATAAATGACGTTTTTAATCTATATATATAAATGTAAATGTTCAATTGTTCATAATCTTAAATTGATTTGAAATTTAATTTGAAATGTTACATTTATATACACGAGTGTTAACAAATCTATGTTATATAGATGTGACAAGAAAGCCGCATTTCCAATTCCTACTATTAGTTCACACTCTCCCTATATAGCCTGTATTCATACAGTTTGTACTCATTTTCATTCATTAAAAATGCTTTTTATTCATTCACTTAGGTTCAAAGAGACTTTTTTTAAATTGTAGTGAATGACACTTTATGTTAATACAGTTTTTTAAAATATTTATTCCTTAATTAAATTTAAGTCACTAATTTTAATTATTAATTTCGATTTTTATTTCGTCACTGAATATTGTAATTCTGTCATATCAATATTGATATTTATATTAATTATAATCATTTAATAAAAAGTAACTAACATAGAATTTTTTTTATGACCTAAGTAGGAATTGACTTGAAAAATTTTGTGTATATTAATTCTTTAGATATCAAACAACAAATGCAATATAAAATATCTTGCTTGGAAATTTGATATACTTATATTATATAAATAAAACATGTTATTCATGAAGAACAACGCCATCTGTAGGCCAAAAATAAACAAACACTATACTACATGCTTTATGATTCCATTTTAATGTACCCAATTCATTGTTGAAATGCATTTCCATAGAGTTTTATTTGTTTTCATTGTGTTGTGATTATCTCTTTACATGTCGTTGAAATTGAGCTGTAATGCTTCTCCATAGTGTTTAATTCGTACGTATGGTTTATCATTTTTTTAAATGTTTTTGCTATTATCCCATTGATCTGTCTTTTAATTAAGTATTTCTTTATTATTTTAATATTATCTATGTTTTTAGTTCACGGTAGAGGCCAACTTTTTTGATTCACAGGGACTCTAGTCAATATTTAAAGCGTACTTTGTTTTCAGCATATTCTATCATACCTGTGGATCACTGTTCATGTTGTAGTTTTGTTTTCAAATTCTTTTATTCTTTTTTTATGGTTTTTTGTCAAGTTTCGCATATTTTTCATTTTTAAATAGTTCGTAAAGCTATAGTTCGTATAGCCTATTTAAGCTTCTATATCGGTGAACACTAGCTTTATATTTCTTTTTAAGTTAAACAGTTTTGTTCATGTGTTTTAATTTTAACGTTACGTTTTGGTTTAATTTTAACGTTGCGTTTAAGTTGGGCAAATGTGTTTTTGAATTTAGGTTGAATATTAGGATAAAATTTAACGTTACTTTTACGTTTACCTTTAACAATAAACGTAACTTTAATTTGATCGTTACTATCACGTTTAATGATGTTTTAAAGTTTAAGTTTAAACATAACACTTGAGTTGAACGTTACTATCACGTTTAATGATGTTTTAAAGTTTAAGGTCAACGTTCAGTTAATCTTTTATTTTAAATGTCATATTGCGTTAAAATTTAATTTAAAATTACCTTAAAATTTAAGTTGAACCTATGATTATTTTAAATTTAACTATACGCTCAAATTGTGTTTAACTTGAGCATTATCTTAAAGTTTCTTCTGTTAAAACTGTTAAACTTCCTTAAATCACTATGCTGAACTCATCGTTCTGTTGTAAACATTGGGGCGTCTTAAACAATTTACCTCCTTCTACAATGTTCATTGGTTTTTCGATTTTTTCGTCTCTAGGTTTTATTTATAAACGTTCTACTAATAGAATCCTATATTTTCAGCATTTGGATTGTTGTTTTTTTATATTACCTGATCATTAGAGTGAATGGAATCCCTTTGCTGGAATATTTAACTCTCCGTTGCGTTTTCTTGTTTCCTATCTAGCTTTCCATAGTTTGTTTATAAAGCTATCAGATGTGGACACGACTTGCACATCTGCGGTTACTTTTACACAAAATAACGTTACGAACAAACAACAGTTTATCCGCCGCATTAAACCCAAGAAGATGATGCATAAATCTTGACTGATATATGAAAGTTAAGAGCCCATTGCACGTTATCAGCACGGGCCAGTGTTTCATTCGAGGTCTGTTTAACAGACTGTAATCACAATCTCCCCTATTTTATGTCACCCTCTCTAACAAAAGTGGAGACCTCAAACATCGGTTGGGAAATTATAATGTGTAGACCTACTGACTGAAATGTTTGCCTGAAACATTGTGACCTGTATTTTAAGAGTATCGTGAAGTATATTGTTTAATTGTTCGAAAAAGTTGTAATATTCGGTTTTAAAGCGAACAGCCAATATCAGAGGTCATGGAAAATAAAAATATTTTGCCCTATACATTGCAATCATAGCAATCTGAACTAATTGCTATAGAGGGTTGTTCGGATTACCGAAATGTTCGGAAAGTACCTACGTATGCATTAGGAAAATAAGCTGAATAAGAAATTGAACAACATGAATGGACATAAATATTTTTATTTAGTTTTTTCCAAATTTTTGTTACTATTAATTACATAAAAATGTGAATACATAACTCAGCAGGCTCTTATAGCTTACTTAGCTTTTTTGGCCAGAACAGATTACTGGAGATTAGAGTTCGGGTTGCGGAGATTGCCCTATATTTGTGAAATTCTAGAAAAAGCTCGTATTTGGCCTGTGATCTTTGAACTGTGTTGAAAGAAATAGCAGAACAATTCTACTTTTAGTTGAGTCGAAAATTGCATATAGGGTGGATATGGATCTAAAAATGCTTATTAGGTTGAAAAAATTTTAAAATGCTTAAAAACTCAAAAAAACCACTCGAAAATGGTTGCTCGGGGGCTTTTTGAAGGTGGTGACTTCAACGCTGGCATCGGAATTGACCGGGCACGCTCGGAAATAGGTCTGTGTGGGTAGCTGAGGGTGAATTGGGATAAATATGCCACAAGCCGAAACATTGCCAGGATAAGGTCACTCGGGAGTTTTCGAGACTGATAGTCCAGCTTTGTCATCTAAAATTGCTCAATTATTTGATAAATAAATGCAATAGCATGCTTCCACTAAACCTCAAATATTTTGCGTCAGAACTTCTGTAAAGCCGAATGCTTCCTGATATTATTCGTACAATTTTGATTTATGATTTTTCCGATACAAAGCATCAGGGTATAAGTTGCCTTCGTTGCACAGATCCGATGTACATCCTGATCCCTAAGCTTCTGCGCGTTTACTTTTGATGGTAGACTATTCTGAACCGGCAATAGTAATGTTTTGGCCAAATAGAGTTTCAATTTTCTTAAATTGCTTCCTACAATTACTTTCATGTCCAGTTATGTTTCGAATACTCTGTAGCAGGTAACTTTCGTATTGTCCCCACTTACTCCATTACCAATGTTCTAGAAGTGCCATTATCTACATGAGAAAGTAGGTAAAATTGTATAAACAATTCGTCTAGTTTCTGTAAACCTTTCACCTCATGGGCTATCAGAAAACCACGAAAATAATTACGGTGGTCTTTTTTGTGTATTTTCCCTTGCTATTGTACCGGTACATCCCATTAGCCACTAAAAAGCGTCGGTATCCGTATGATTTTCCTTACAGCGACCTTCACTTCTCTCTTCTAAGTAATAATGTCATTAGCAAAATTAGGACGCCAACCCGGCTCCCTCGAAAATCCCCGAGTGGCCATTTCCTGGCGAGTTTTTGGCTTTCGACATTTTTCATCCAAATCATCTCCAGCTGCCCATAAGAGTCACTCCCGAGCGTGCCTGGCTAATTTCAATCAATCGTTGAGCTCAGCACCCTCAAAAACCCCCGTTTAACTATTTTTTACTATTTTCTCCAGTTTTTAGGCGCTTTTAGAGGTTTTAAAATAATCAAACATTTTTAAGTCCATTTTATGGTTTTAGACTGCTTCGTAAGTGTGTATGAAAAATATGATTTATTGTAAATGTTTTATGAATGCCTTTTACTCAAAGATGCAAAAAAGTTATCTCTTGTTTCAACAATACTCTACCAAACCGTTTGCACTTTCAAGGTCAGACCATTGTATAACCTATTCAACTTTTCAGGTTTCAGAGAAATTACGGAAAGTTCATATTTCGCTGAATCGTTTGCTTGGTAAAAAGAAGAAATAAAAGCTGATCGACATAAAATATACTTGAAATCTTCAAAAATCTTTCTTCTTATTGTCTGTTGGTCAATCAATCAATCACGTTTCTTTCTCATGCACTATTGCAACGCTTTTCTTCCAACGTTCTTAACTTTTCTTGTGATTCCTTTTACAAGCCACTTTACAATCTGCAACTAGTTCCGCCACTTTCTTTAGTCGGCGCTACCACCTTGTTCCTATTTGCCAAGTGCTTCTTGATTACAAAAGTCGATTACCCGTATAATGTAATAACTTCCATTTCATGACTCCATTTGCTAATTGCAAGTAAACGGACGTAACAAGGAATTGCAACGCGATGCATGGTTGCTCTGGCCCGAAACTACCTAGCTAGCAGTCACGTTGCTAGGAAGGTGATAGGTCTAATGTTAGATTTAGAAAAGACAAAGCAGTACGCCTGAGTGGGAGGAAGACATTTTTGTCTTAAGGGGTCAGAATACCAAATTACACGCAAATAGTAAACGTTTGGTTAGGTTCTCTCAGTATAAACCTGATCGTAACTTCCTCTCGTTGTAACTCCCAATGTAACTTCCTTCAGTCTTACTAGGATTAAAATTTCTCATCGCTGTAATTTTAAATGTAGCTTCTCAGAACTGGGGTTTCTCTTGAATCTCCCTCTCAGTATGACGTCATACACTTTAACTGAGCTATAACTATATCCCAATGTATTTTTTAGAGTTTTTTCCTTTCATTGTCACTTTGCTTATACTCCCTATAAGTGTAACTTTGCGTATAACTTTCTTCTAATGTAACCTAGAGTGAAACTTCTAGTCACTGTAATATAAAATAGAATGTTCTTACTGATTCATTTAGTGTGAACATTTAGGGTGTAGTCTTTTATGTATGACGTCAGTCAGTGTATACATAATGTAGCTATAAACGTGAACTTTCCAAACAAAAAAGAAAAATTAGCATCAGGTTCAACTTAGAGCATCCGTTTAGAAAACCCTGGTATTGATTCTTTAAATTTATGGTGAGGCTACTTATAAGCCCTCGAACTCTGTAATGAAGCGGAACTAGAAAAAGCGTGAGTGAGCGCGCGCGTGTGTGTGTAAGATAGGGAGAGAGAGAAGCAGATAAACAGTCAGACAGAAGAGAGAGAGAAATGAGATAAATAGAATGAAAGAAATGAAGAGGCAGATAGAGATTGAGAGAGAGAGAGAGAGAGACACACTGTAACGGTCTGGCACACCGTGACAAATAGGAAATAAATAATTTCCTGGTTTTAAGAAATAAAGTTGATTTTTAAATTAATCAAGTTGGGAGTTATACAAATAATAAAGAGTGAAAAATTAAATAAAACCTTAAATAGAATAATTAAGCTAAATTAAAAAATATTAAAGAATAAATTTGTAATAACTAACTAAATTTGAGCATCGGGAGTGAGGCGAAAACTTTCTAAGTGCTTAAAAAAGCTATCTTAAGAACCAAACCACGTAGAACTTTCATCGACATTTTAAAAGAACCAGAATAAGCCAGAATGAACATTAGAGAAAACAAAATTTGAAAAACTTAAAAAACAAAAAAGTTACAGCAGTTTAAATAAAATAGACATTTTTCAGTGTTCCAAAAATAATAATCAAACTCTGCAAGCTAAAACAGATTCGTTGCCCGACTTGCCTGTACAAGGAATAAATCCAAAGATAGCGAGTATTGCAGGCGGGGTGAGGTAGGTTAAATTCACCGCTATATATACTAGGTCTCTAAGACTTTAGAGACAGTCTGAAATAAATTTTAATACGAGGTGCCGCGGAACGCTATGCTGGACCGCGAGTAGGACCGTCACCAGGCCAGATGGACCAAACCTCAGCGCTTTCGACGTCCAGGACTACCAAGGGATGAAGGCTCCAGACTCAGCCTCCAGGACGCGGGAATAGAGGAAAACCACCACCGACGAACCAGGGATGGCGACTTCCGATGTCCAAGGGCCAGGGAATCCAGACGAGGGACTCCAGGACCGGCAGGAACATCTTTGGCAAGTTATTTTCTTTATTCGATACCAATTACGTCAAATTTAGTTAGTTAATTTTATTAAATTCAAACAAATATTCAAGCTTAAACAATGACTTCACTCTTTATAAAATTTTAATAAATTGTATGCTAAATAAAATGAATTTATGTGATCAGAATATTTCAAATGATGAATATTAAACTTACAAAGGGTTTTTGGCCATAAGCCATTTATTTTAAAGGAAATGAGAATTTTTCGAATATTATATTTTAAAAATTAAATGTCATAAATACGAATTTACCAATTCAATATAGAAGATAAATTTTTATTATGTGTAATTTGGAAAATAATTTTATGTTTATTTCAATGTAATTGATCTATATGCAAATTATAAGTTTTTAAAGCATAAGAAACAACAAGTTACTTAGTGAATTGTTTTGTTAATATAATTGTGTTGTATTTAAAAGGATAAATTTTCTTTTTTATTTAAATAAATAGAATTAAATATGTTATAAAAATTAACAGTATTTGCATTTCATCCTGTGTCGAATAATCAATAAAAACTGTTTAGCTTTTTCCAACTAATATGAAAATGATTATTAAATCAGTAAACAAATTTAATTAAATTTCATTAAATGATAATAGTTAAAGCCTAATGTTTTTAAAGGGTTTCTCTCTACTAACTTCATGAGCTAACCTAAAGATTAGTTGGTTTTTTGTATAAAAGTCCAGAGATTTATCTACTGGCAGATTGTGTTTAAAAGGACACAGGAGCCTTTTAAAATAGGTAATTTAAACACGATCATATTTTGCACGTTCCCTTGCTGTCTCTGCCGATCATCATCAGGTGGTAAGACTCTGTGAATATTTTGTGTATTATTTTAAATGTGTTTCTTTCCAGCTGACTATTGAAATGACATGTGTGACTATATCTAGACCATACACAATTGATAAACCAATCTGGGAGAGTTTATACTCATTTTAAATAGTAGTCAGCGGGAATAGGCTTGTTTTGGGCCTGGCCCTACGAGCGGGAAATATACACGTAACTCAGGGAGTTTAGCACGGTTTAACAAGCGGGGTGATTGGCAGATGTTTGGTTTGTTTATAAATAAGTTTTTTTTAAACAACAAAATTTTGGTATTCTGCGAGAGGGGATACAAACAAATATACAAGAGTAAGAAAAGCAAGTAAGTGGGGGGGGACGTTGCAACACACATGAGTAGAAACAGAGGAGAGACAGAGAGATAGAGAAAGACAGACAGATAGAGAGAAATTACTTACAAAAAAAGATAAGACAAAAAGAAAGATAAGAGATAGCCAGACATAGAGAAAGAGAGAGAGGTAGATAAGCATATAGAGATAAATAGAGAGAAGAGAAAGACAGAAAGAGAGGCAGATAAAGAGACAGGCAGATAGATAGATAGCGAGAGAAAGTGTGACAGAGAGACACGTAGAGAACAAACAGACCGTGAGAGCAAGATAGACAGTTAGAACGAGACAGACAGATAGAGATAGAGAGAGTGGCAGATACAGGTAGCCAGATTGGGAAACAGACAAAGATAAAGAGAGAAGAGAGAGAGAGAGCCAACATACAGATAGATCGAGAAACAGAGCGAAAAAGGGGAAAGAAAGAATACAATCCCCAGTATTACTGACAATTATTTAAAGAGACTAACATTTCCATTTTTTTTCAGTTGTAAAATGTATGTAAAGTATTTAATGTCTCAAATGTACTCTTAAACACTATCTTTCCCTTTTGTTTCAAGCTTTCTCACTATCATGTAATTATGACAGCTTTATAGATATACTCAGTTCCTTTCTACGATTGTTACATTGTGCTTCAAAACCTGAAAATTTCTCTTATTTTTTGTTACACTGATTTAAACTTTAACACATTCAGTAACATTTAGTAAATAATATTTCGTAAGACCTCGATAGATTTTGGAAAATATTGGTAAAATGTTAGGAATGCTTTACACATGTGCGTGTATCTTCCTCTTGCCACAAGAGAAAATAATCTTTAGCGTATCTGTGGTTTGAAATATGCAATTTATAGTAATTACTAATTGTTTGTCAGTGCCAGAAGCCGAACAATGGCAAGTTAAATTGATACGTCGAGACTGGCAACCCAGAATTTGTCACTTGTCACACACTATACATGCTTTACAATATATAGCTTGCAATTAATTCATTTACGGCGAGAGTTTGGTGTCAATAGGATTGCGTTCAAAGTTGGCATCGTTGTTCTGGTTTTAACAAAGTTGTTACGTAAAAATACGTTTTTATAAATACCGTTTAGCTATTCTAAACGTTTAAAGTACAGCAAAGATGTGTGTATTAATTCTTTAGTTTTATTCGAATAATTCAACTCATTTACTGTGTACATGGAAGAAGACATCCACACTGGAATGTCCTTTATCCCAATTATTTATTAATTTATTTTGATTATTATTTTTTTCTCGTGAAACTTTAATTTTAATGTATGTATAAAAGAATTATATAATTACTCCATCTAGATTTCTTATAAAATTGGGGAAATATTTTTTTTAATTATTTTTTTTAACTTCAACTTGAACTACTAGTTTACTTCTATTTTATTCCCTTTACACTTTAATGCGAGTAAAAGTCCGAATTGATGATGGGACACATTGCGCGAAACGACCGTCTTCATTAAAACAAAATAAGTGCTACTATAGCAAAATGTTTACATACTAATATGTATTAAATAATACTTTTGTATAATTATGAATAGTGTTAATATAGCTACAATGTTAAAACTGTGGTCTGCTGTGTAGAGCACTTGGCTACTAACTTAGGGTCCTGGGTTCGACCCCTAGTAGCGGCAAAGAATGTATGTGTATTTTTTTAACCCCAGATGAACTTTGCTTTTGAAGAAGAATTCCTAAAGTCAAAATGGTCAATCTAAACCACACTTCTAAGCCATTTTAGAGTTATAAAGTAAGTCATTTTTATTAAAAATTAAAAACACTTTCGTAAACAATTTTAATCTTCGTAAATTAAAAATAAACTATATTATAAGAAAAAGCATTGATTATGTTAGATAATTCATCTCAAGATGTTCAATAGATAACCTATTCACTTACACAAGTGGGGATTTTCTTTGGCCATTTCGAACTTTCAAGACAAGCTCGTTGAAACTTTTATTATTGAAACATCAAAAACTAACAAAAAATATTGTGATAATTTTATTTATTAATTCGGTTATAACACAATAGCTTCTTGCTTAGAATTTATTTACAGTGTTTATATTATTATTTAGAACTAATAAAAATATTTTTAAAAAGCACAAACGTAACAATAATATTAATCACTTATAAATAATAATACAAATATAACAAATAATAATAATGTTATTTAGTCATTAACAATTGTGAGAATAATTAAAACATTAATAATTTTGTAACAGCGAAACTAGTATTTGTTGTAGACTTTACCTACATTAAAACATTATTAATAGTTTTAACAACTTCTTTTAGGTATTAGGATATTTTTCTTTAAAACAAAGACTATACACATTTAAAGCAACCAAATTGTTGTTTATTATTTATATTATACAATATATTTATACTAGACTTTATTATGCTTATATATCTATTATTATACTTTATTGTTAATAAATATTAAATGCTGCAGTAATATTAAGTATAAGCTGCAAGTGTATACTTGAATGAACTGAATAAATTGCAATAAATTATATTTAAATATTATATAAACATAACCTCTAACTGTATAAAAAAATTGGTAATTAAATTGGATCAATCAGACGATTTATAATCCAACATCTGTGAAGAAAACACAACGTTTTGGTAACACAAAGGTTAATAGTGATGGTATAAAAGTGTTCACTTTAAAAAAATGTTCTATCACTAATTTAAAGCTCTGAGAATAGCCATTATTGCATCACTATTTGCGTGAGAAAAAGGTTACGTGACGGTGATACAATACCTCCGGATACAAACAATGGCGCTGTATAATTGTCTTAATTTTTGTCGCTTCACTCATTTCTTTGTCTTGTTTAGACTGAATTCTACTGTTTCCACGAATTTCTTAGACGGATCGAATTGAGCGTAGCAAAGCCTGTAGTATTTGCCACCACTTGGCAGTATAAACACAGATCAGTAGCTCATGCTGTCGTGGAACGCAGAGATATGCGGTTATATCGGTTACTCTTAGTTACCAGTAACAGTTATTATTGTATTACAGTATTTTTATAATAGATTGTTTCAATCAATTCCTTCCATTAACTCACACTCTCCTGATATAAATTTTGTACAAATTTTCAATCGTTAATAAAGTACGTTTGTATACATCCATCAAGTTAAAATACATTTTTTTAAACATATAGTGGATTACAATTGGTGTTAATACAGTTTTTTCAATGATTAAATTATAAACATTTGCGGGGTCGGTTTCGAAATAAGTATCTTTATGTTAATATCTTCAACTTTCCCATAGTTAAAAATATATTTTTTCAAAAATGTATATGCATTTTTCTTTTACCACTATCTGATTTCCGTCGAAACCTCCATTATGCAGCCTTACTTTGTTGCTATGGTTACCACACAATACCATAAATAATGCTCTAGGATTAAAAATTAATAAAAAGAATAAAATAAACAAACTGGATTAACGGTGTGAACCTTCCTTCACAAACAGACAATGCGAAAGGAAAGCTGAAAGAAACTACAACACAATGCAAGCGAAATAAAATATAGCGTATAAATAGTAACAATCAAAAATAATATTCCACAACCATGCATAGAAAGGGAAATGGAAAATTGGAAGGAAATTCGCTTTATATTTTGCCACTTAGTATTGTTATTCTGGCATATGCATATTAATTGTAATTATAAAATTTAAAAAAACTTAAATAAAATTTGTTTTTGTTGACTAAAGTAGGAATTGACTTTAAAAAAAAAAAATTATATAATTTGTTTCTTAATGGGGGGGGTGTACTTTACTTTTCCTAAATTCAAGATGGATGGTCTATGAAGGTAGGAAAAACTTTGTAAGTTCTTTATAAATTTAAAGGGGAAAGACGTTCTTACAAACATAATAATCTAAACGTTTCATTAGAGTTGCGCTGGCGAAAGACTTCTTCCGAAATCAATTCCTTAGGTAAAGTGGAGTTCTGCTGGAACCATTCTGCTGATGTTTTTAGTTTATATTGTGATGTTTAGCATGAAACATTTGTTACAATAGGTTTTATAGTATTAACATTTAACAATATAACATTAACAAGAACGGACCTTTTTCACTTGGCCTAAATATTGTTAGCTTTTCATTAAATGGATATAAGTTTTAAATACAACTTGAAGGAAACTTTAATGTGAACAAAATGATGTAAATGAAGTATAAGAAAATTATTAAATGTTGATTTAATTCGCCTTTTATTTAATTTATAATTTTTAATAATTAATAAATAAATTTCCATTCAGTGTATTTGGGAGATTGGTGTTTGTACATTACTGAGGTGAATGGTGCAATTCACACAAAACAAAATTGTAATAAGGCCTAATGTTTGTTTATATGACAGAAGGGGTTAAAATCTGGGGCGGGGTTAAAAAAAGAATTAAAACAGAACCGGAAAATTGAGGTGTTGATTAGTTTTAAAAAAAAATGTCAGGAATAATAATTTGGTTATTTTATCATTATTTCGTAAAAACAGTTCAACTGTCTTAGTGCTGTTGATGTTTATAACGGGGACTCTACAACCGACCGTCCAGCCAACCTAGTGGCCACTTCCGTCCCATCGCACATGCGGTCAGTACCCCTTCGTCGAATAAAGGATGCAGGATGTATTGACCATTTGCCCAGCTAATGACGCAACTTTGAAACTTTGCTACATGGAGACTTACAAGAGGAAACACTGTCTATTTGTGTAAATACTGCTTTTAAGTAATATTTTTTTCATGTAATCTTATAAAAATTGTTGAGATACCACAGATGTTTCCGAAGAATTTTTCAGTGACTTGATACCGAACATCTGTTTCCGATAATATATTTGGTAAATGCCTACGCTTACATTGTGACTTATCTAATATCCATTCTGATAGGTCGCGCGGCTTTGATAAAGGCCTAAGTACTGATTGATTTTGTAACCTTCCCCATTACCCGGCGGTATATCACTCTTATCTTGGTTGTAACGGCATCCAAATCCTCACTAAATATGTTGGTTTTAAATTTATATTGGCACAACTGGAAATTGCTATATAAGATACGGTTTATGTTGTGACATTTTTAAACACCTCTAATACTTTAAAATAATTAATAAAAGGTTTTATAATAAATCATTTTAAAAAAGGTAAGCTACATTAAAATATATTATTATTTTTTTTATTATTATTTTATTATTTTTTTAACCCAATACGACCAAAAAACTATTATTAAAATCTTAAAAATGCATCGTTTGCATTTTTATCTTTTGCGTGGATTTTAAAGTAAAAATAAATTTACTTTCCTTGTTGGATATAATTTCATCACAGATTATCTAAAACTCTTATAAAAAAAATGAATCTGACGTCTTGTGTGTAGCAATATTTATTGAAGATTTTGGTGAATAGCACAAGACAGTATATAATTATTAATTTAATTTAATTAAATATTTCTGTCGACTTTTCGGCGATTTGCAGTTTTCAGCTGCTACAGTATCAAACTAAAATGTATGTATAGCTCACACTCTCCTTATATAGCCTTTATCTTGTTCAAATTTTCAATCGTTATTAAAATATTATTTTATTCATCCACTCAAATTAAAATACATTTTATTACAATTGTAGTGGTTGGCACTTTTTTTAATATAGTTTTTCAAACATTAATTCATAAATTAAATTTATAAATTTAATTTTAGTTTGTAAGGCAGAAAAACCTAAATGGTATTCAAGAAATAAAATACCCCAACATTATTTCCACATTTTTACATTTTTAGGTACCCCAGTAACACCGTGGTAGTTATTCACATCCCATGTGTAGTCTAGACGTTGACGCAACTTACTCTCTTAGCTCAAAGTGAAATCTGTTTCTCTTAGTAACTAAATTCTTTAATTTTTTGTCGTTGATTGTTTTTCTTTATGAAAGCATTTGTCTATTAAACCTACAAGATTCCTAAAGCTTTATAAATGTATTGTTTTATTAATAATTTTTGGATCCATTTTTTACGATCGGAATTATTGGCAGTGGTACCTATACGAAAAATCCAATCAAACTCGTAATACATACTTTCAATAAGTTTCAGTATCAAAGTCATCGTCAAAATTAGCTACAGTTACTGTTTAAAATTTAGGATCATCACCGTGTCATTGGCAAACGTTTGATTTCATAAATGTATCCATTAGTTAAAGGTTTTAGATAACCAGTAGTTTATATAAAACTATGTAACAATGCAATAAAAACGTGTGTATTTAAATTAAACCAGAAGTGGTAACCTAGTTAGCAACAGCAAGTATTTACCCAATCTTTGGAAATAATGTCACAGATATATAGAGCAATGGACACAATTTCAGCCCGACGCGACATTTTAATTATTACCCAAACATGTTTACTGCCAGCAACAGGGATTCAGTTACTGCCATTTTTAAAATGTTCTAGAAAATATAATTAGGACTCTGACTAATAGCACAAACCAAATATTTAATTAGTAATTAAATTAAATTACATAATTCCATCGACGTTTCAGCCATTCATAGTTTTCTTAATACTACAACTTAATACAATAAACAAACAATACAAACAAGATCTTTTTAAAGTCAATTCCTACTTAAGTCAACAAAAATATTTTATTTTAGTTAATTTTAAAAAAAATAATTACAATTAATATAAATGAAGTAACATAACCTATGCGTTAAAACAGCTGTTATATCACATAAAATATAACATAAATCTGCTGTTTTATGAAATCATGTATTATGTATCACTAATTTTAATTAAAATAGGTCGAAATATCTGTATTGCATATTTTGCCCCTTTTTGACAAGTTTTTAACCGTCATGACACTTTTTGAAGTTAGCGCTATGGAAGGATCAAGCAAGATTGTAATGGGAGGTGGGAAGAAACATTATGGAAATTCACGATCCTGCGATAGGAAAATTACTTGATTGAAAATACTAAACTCCAGCATTTGTAAGTTATAACCGTCATAACACTTTGTGAAGTTAGCGCTATGGAAGGATCAAGCAAGATTGTAATGGGAGGTGGGAAGAAACATTATGGAAATTCACGATCCTACGATAGGAAAATTACTTGATTAAAAATATTAAACTCCAGCATTTGTAAGTTATAACCGTCATAACACTTTGTGAAGTTAGCGCTATGGAAGGATCAAACAAGATTGTAATGGGAGGTGGGAAGAAACATTATGGAAATTCACGATCCTACGATAGGAAAATTACTTGATTAAAAATATTAAACTCCAGCATTTGTAAGTTATAACCGTCATAACACTTTGTGAAGTTAGCGCTATGGAAGGATCAAGCAAGATTGTAATGGGAGGTGGGAAGAAACATTATGGAAATTCACGATCCTGCGATAGGAAAATTACTTGATTGAAAATATTAAACTCCAGCATTTGTAAGTTATAACCGTCATAACACTTTGTGAAGTTAGCGCTATGGAAGGATCAAGCAAGATTGTAATGGGAGGTGAGAAGAAACATCATGGAAATTCACGACCTTGTGATAGGAAAATTACTTGTTTGTAAATTTGTTCTACTTTTATTATTAAATAATTACCTCAAGCAAAGCTGAAATGGTGATCACCTCTACCTATTATTTTATTAATTTTTCTTCAAAACGTTTGTTCTATATCCAGTGTTTATTCCCATTAAAATACGCCGTGACGACTTTCTGTGCCAGACACATTTGTCTCTTCGTTTACTTCAATATGATGTTCTACATTAGAGATGAATACGGTCTAAACGTAATCACTTTACTTTACTGACGATTCATTCAGATGTTTCACAATACGGTCGTTAAGCTGCAAAGTGCATCAGTTGTTCTGCTGGATTCAAAGTATATCAAATGTCGATATAAAGCGACCTTCACTTCAAATTGCGAAAATGTTTAGTGCATCACCATTGAGAATGCTTTCCTTTAGACATGTTAAGCAGTGTAAGGGTGTAAGGGAAAAGCGAAATATAAGATTAATTAGAAGTAAGTAGTGTTTCATACAGAGCACTCTGCTGTACTCTCTTCGGCGAGTGTTATTTGTTAAACTCTGATTACACTTTCGCCGGCCCATGTAAAGTAGCCAATCAGAAAGAGGATTGCTCACGTTATAAGTCTGTGCCTGCAGCCAGACTCACAGAAAGGTTGCATCCCAATACGAAGTACTTGATAAAAAGGTTTTTCACTGTCCTAAGTACTCGTAAATCATCCTACGGCAGCAGAGGGTGGAGCTAAACATGAACTCTTGCCGAAATGTATATACACAACTATTTATTTGAAATCAGCTTAACATTCAGTTTGTGTAAATAAAAATATAATCTGAACCCTATGCTTCTGTGTGTGTGTGTGTGTGTGTTTGTGTGTGTCTGTGTGTGTCTGTGTGTGTGTGTGTGTGTGTGTGTGTGTGTGTGTGTGTGTGTGTGTGTGTGTGTGTGTGTGTGTGTGTGTGTGTTTACGTCTTATATTACTTTTACGGTAATTTTCTTTTTAAAACAGAACAATTTCATATCAGTGCTATACTGGTTTTGTGTCTTCTTTCTAGATTTGTTTTAATTTCTCCCGAATTCTCTTCATAGATTCACTAGTGAGAGAGTACCTCCACTTATTTCAGAACGACGGAACCAAAGGTTGCTTGGTAAGGCGAGACCAAAGCCCTACCGTATATTATTTATTATAAAGTAATGTAATCACAAAATAAAACTTATCGATATACTAGACCAATAATGCCAATTCGACACGATAACTTCACATTAAATAGGTTACGTTTATTAGGGAAACAAATGGTCACGTTATACTGTTAAATTCTCTCGAGAGATTAGCTTAAATGAGAGCATTTAAGATGGATATAGGCATTTGCAAGATGAAAAGTAGCTTCTAAATATTTTTCAAGCAATATAAACTAACAAATCAATAATTTTATCTTCAGAACCAAGCACCAAAAACTAAAACTGAGTAAACAAGTCAATATTTACTGTAACTGGATTCAAAATTGATTCAACTCGATACATCAAAAAGTTAAAAGTGGGCTCTCTGGAGCTAACAGGTTTACAGTCAGCAGGTCGGTGTTTACAGAACGTCTTTAAAAACAGCCGGATTACTGGAAAGGCCGGAGTAACGAGGTTCCTGGCTGTTAAAGAACTGCTATATTAAGAGTTTGTATTGCTTACAGTATTTGGTTGTCATTACGATTATTTACAATAATAAATATAAAGTCCAATTGCTTGACTACATTAAAAATACTCTTAGCTTCAAAGATTTGTTTGAGGCTATCAGAAGAACGAATCTCCTGCGAAGAACGTCCCCTTACCTATCCGTAGCTTCCTCTCGACCCTGCACTTTACTCCACCTAGTTAAGTTAACTTTAATTTATCTCTTTATTTAGTTAATTTTTATGTTA
The DNA here is from genome assembly GCA_036971475.1 of Prosapia bicincta. Classification (NCBI taxonomy): domain Eukaryota; kingdom Metazoa; phylum Arthropoda; class Insecta; order Hemiptera; family Cercopidae; genus Prosapia; species Prosapia bicincta. The sequence goes on from JBAIZL010000005.1 coordinate 111,895,390, forward strand.
GCTTGTCAATTTTGTTTTGTGTTTACGTTACATTGTTCGTTTTTGGGTCACTTTGTACTCAGGTTTAGTTGTGTGTAAGTTTTGCGTTATGTTAATACCTTGGTAAAAAGGCAGATATTCTTACGCTCATGTATTTATTTCTATTTCTTCTATTAGTTCACACTTTCAAGGCACTTGTTCATCCAGGACAAGTTAATATAAATATATATATATATATATATATATATATATATATATATATATATATAAAGAACTAAGTCAAAATACAAATACAAGAATTATAATTGAATTTACAAGTGTCTCCTGGATGATACTTGATGTTAATACAGTTTTTTTCAAAAAATAATTCATTAATTGAATATAATAATTTATTTATTTTAGTTTATATATAGTTATATAGAGGTTCGCCTGTATTTTATTTTTATATGGGAGAAAAACTTTTCACAAAAGGGGCAAGGTATGCAGTATAGTTATTTCGTCTCATTTGCCCTAAAATAAGTGATAACATATGATTTCACTGCCAAACTTATCTTTTACCCAGTCTTACAATGAAAACTCTGATCCCGGATCCTTCCCGCAGACAATGTTGTACGACAAACCAGCCAAGCAGGGTACAACATTCCCCCAACCTGAACATCCAAGTTCTCCAATTCCCTAAATAAGATGATCACGAAAAATTGGAACCAAAATCGACTACAGGAACTTTCAGCGGAGAAACGGTGAGAAAATCTTGCTTCGGAGAGCTGAGCTGTTCCAGCATTTAGAATGATGACGGGTCATGGCTACTTTGCTGCGCACCTCCACTGTATCTATGTGCAGCTGGCCCTGAGGTGTCTGCTGTGTGGTCACACCTTCAGGATTGCACAGCCCTGAACCAGGCAGACATTCAAGGAAGCCCATCTCTACTGGTCAACGAGATGCCAAAGGTGGGCGTTGGCTGGTAAGTAAGGAAGTTACATATCAGCGAAGTAATCCAAACCTTTTTTTCTGAGTGAATGGCTTTTCCCATGAGATTTATAGGTTATATTAACTCCACTTCCATTACCAACTTCTCTGGTCCCTTCTTAACTCTGCCCATTTTCTCTTTCCCTACAAGGACCGCTTGACCACAATATAATTATGTCTCCAACAAGACGGAAACCAAACAGGCAAATGATTTTTATATTTGCTTTGCTTACGCGTTTTGCTTTTTGTTTATGCCCGCGCAGGCGCAAGCGCGCGCGCGTGTGTGTGTGTGTGTGTGTTTGTGTGTGTATGTGTGCACGTTTCTTACTGAATCAAGTATACACTGCATTGTTTAAAATAACTTTTAAAAAATTGATACTAGCCAAAAGCTACGCATTTTCGGCATCAAGTAAACCCGTTCTGACATTTATCGCTTCGCTTCGATATAGTTTGTGTTAATGACAGCGCTCGTGGCTGTGCCGTTGCGATATCATCGTATCGTTATCGTACCGTGATTTTGTCGCAGCTGTACCTAATGGTTCGGCCCAACATTACCTTTTACTTCAATCCCGTTTTATCTGAATACTTAGTCTACTTGATGCATGTTCTACTAATTCAAATAGAAACCTCACGATTTAGTTAGGAATATTCATTTTATTAAATCTCCAATACGATAAATTGTTATAATTGACCATTTAAATTATTTATTAGTAAATTACCTAATTATATAATGTAACATATATATATATATATATATATATATATATATATATATATATATATATATATATATTTATTTATTTATTTATTTATATATATATTTATTTATTTATTTATATATATATATATATCACAAATATATCGTCCTCTATATAGAATATTTATTTGGAATGAAAGCTTTATTCGATTAATAACATTCATACTTTATCTTTTGTTTGGTTGTATTTTAATACCCACACTGTAAAGTATAGGCTATATACGGCCAAGTTTTTAACAGTGGGGAAGGATTATATGGGTGGGTTGAATAGTATGGATTACATATACGCGCCATTCTTTCTGCGGTTTTGTTTTGCAAGGCTTTAAGCACGGGCCTTAAGCGGCGGACACAATTAGATCACGGCCGCTTTATTTGTGGAGAGGATTGCGAATCATGGGCTGGATTAAAGTGAGCACATAAACCCCCTCGGAACCAACAGATGGGAGAGGAGTGAGTAACGTCAGGTATCGAGGCTACAAGAAAATGTCTACCAGGTTTAGGTCGGTTAGACTCCTCTCTTCGCCACGATGGAGGCATTATACTTCTTGTAAGCAACAATATCCATGCATTGTTTTTTAGTTCTATCTAATTCAATATAAATGTTTTCCTACAATGGGGTGTAGTTGGAAGATCATAGCCCAATTATACATAGACATAGATCATCTATATATTACATTTTCTTTCTAATTACATCCGTTTGCACCTATAAACACACACACACACACACACACACACACACGAGAGCGCACATACACACAAACATAGGCACGCACGCACGTAAGCACACACACACACACACACACACACACAAGCGCAAGTGCACGCACGCTCACACTCATAAATACACCCATATGAACGCTCAAGCAAACTTTAACCCTCTCACGAACAAACTTACACGCACACGAACAATTACGCTCACACATATACACGCACACGTGCTCACACTTACACACGCACACACTTCCGTTCGAGTGCCTCGTAAATAATCGTAATAATATAGCAGTAAAAAAAACTAACTAAAAAGATTTTATCAGTCACGAAACCTTTTTGCGCGTTTCACTTACACAGTTTGCATCATCAAAAGATTTTAACTGTGCCAATTTGTAACAATGAATTTCAGGCAAACCTCCTGAACTGCTGACTTTGTTAGCGAATGCACGTAAAGAATTTGTAGCTGACCCAATCTTTGTTCATCAGGGTAGAGGTTAGGCTGGCCAGTTGGCTGCAGGCAAGTCTCTACACAAATAGTTATAGTTATAGTTTAGATTCAGTGTAATTATACTCACTGATGATGACGACGTTGCCCATTGAAACGTGTATAAAAAAATAAATTACCGATTGTGAGTTGGTTTCCGTTATGCTCGTGAGTAAAGCCTACTTTAGGGGAAACATTTCTACTTGGGAACACGCGCACCGAAAAGCCTCGACACGCTAAACGATGTTACTTAACGGACACAAAGCTTCTAACAATAATCGAGATTTTGACATGTCCTTAAATGAAAGCCTTGAGGCCTGTTCTCGCACAAATGACATACTACGGGAAAAGGCAAGCAAAATTGTTAACAAAGAGGCTGAATATATTAAATTTAATTGTCACATATGAGGATGGAAATTGGCGAGAATTCAATTTAAATATTAGGTCTTTCTATTGTACTTTTTATTAACTGAGCATAGTTAAACACACAATCTTATGTTGTTATTATTTTGCTAATCAATTAATTGTAATTAACAACTGGAGCAACTGTGACGTAATTTCTTAAAAAAACAAAAATTAAATCTCTTAACCACAAAACCTTTTTATTCTTGTAATAACATCCTCTGACGATGATTGCTATGAAATCGAAATGTAAAAAGGAATTTAAATTTTTAAAACGTTGTTAAGGGGTTTTTACATTTATAAAATATAACAATTAATTATTGTTAAAGAGATCTATTAAATGTCATGTGAACTTCTTTAAAAACATATTTTGTTGATTAACTTGAGATGTTAGAAGTGATAAATTCTTTACACGTGGTAAACAAAACAAGAAGTTAAAACATTGCTTTCGCGTCACGATATTTCTGAAACCCATACAGCATATACCTTGAAACATGTGATTTGGTATTATAGGTTATGTTGTAGAACAATTATTATTAAATAGTTGTGATCAGTTAATAAATATATACGTTATGTGCCTTTATTGCAATTATTGAAAGGAAATGATTGTTAGGTCTGTCTTATACTATTTAAAGAAATAATTTGAAATAAATTCAGTAAAAAGAATACAAATTGTATGTGTGTGTGTGTGTGTATGTGTGTGTCTGTGTGATATATTGTGCCACTCAGTGTTAGCAGATATTTTATTTCTCAGAGCAAATCCTATTCCGTACAAGAAATCAGGACTGCTATATGTTTTATGATCCCAGTTTCGTCATGGGAGCTCAGCCTAGGATCAGGCAGTCAGTCCTGCATTTTATTTACTCAAAATAATAGAACGATCCCCTTGTGGACAGGGATCTGTTGCTTTGTCAGTGACGGCGGAGAAATGTTATATAATCCTAATTCAAGGTGATCTTGGTTTCTTTGGCATTGTCTCCAGCTGATAACGTAATGCATTTTTATCTACAAGGAATACATATCCATAGCTCAAATGTAAACACAATATGTGGAGTAACATAAATAGAAATGGCCTACAGTATAATAAAACAGATAGGATGTTTATTATAACAAACAATAATAAATATTACTTACAACTATTTTTTGAACTTAGTTTGTGTGGTCAAGATAATACAAATAAAACACTTACACAAAACTAACAAATTAAACATTTATTAACTCATACGCGTTTCAATGACAAAGTCATCATCAGTGACTGTTGCTACTACAAACTCTAACTTACATCTAGTTAGAGATGTAACAAACAGTTAAGTTGTAAGTTAGAGTTTATAGTAGCAACACTCACTGATGATGACTTTGTTATTGAAACGCGGATGAGTTAATAAATGATTAATTTGTAAGTTTTGTGTAAGTCTTTTATTTGTGTTAATAGTAAATATTATTAAAACTAGTATAATTTATGTATACCAGCTGTACACAACTATTCAAAATGCGTAGTGAATTCAGTTACCTAGACCAATTATCTATGTATATAAGAAAGAATGTTTGTATGTAGTATGTGGCTTGTTCACGCGTCGGAAAACCTTCCTAATTATTTGTGTACGAAGCAGAGAGCAAAAATATTGTATATGCGAGCGCACTTCAATAAATACGATTCAATCAAGAACTTTTATTGTTACACTTTTCTCGATCGACTGCTATAAGTTCAGCTATTATTATGTTCATAAAATACTTAATTAAGTTTAGCTAATGTTAACACGCCATTCCTTTACTTTTAGGCGATACGAAGTTCCCTGGTTCAGATAGTAGACAATAAAATTTGAAACAACCTTCAATCTTCTTTTTTATTATAAACGGAAATATGCTTGAAGAGCTAAAAATGTATTTATCTTTGGAACAATACAGTATAAAGAAAATTCACAAATATAAAAACAACTAAAATAATTTACAAAAAACACTGGCATTACATCAGAAAATAAAAACTTGTGAGATTACGTTACGAGGTAAATATGTTTGCGTCTGAAGCTCCCAAAGACATTTATGTAAGCTTA